>CAUYRT010009479.1:0-118432 GCA_963574885.1 Lepilemur ruficaudatus | reverse complement strand
GACCTTGAGCGATCCACCCGCCTTGGCCTCCCAGAGTGCTAGAATTACAGGCGTGAGCCACCGCGCCGGGCAGGAATGTTTGTTGAGTGGGTGAGAAGAGGGCAATGCGGTGTAGTTTTGTGGTCCCCAATCCCTGGTCCGTGGCCTGTTAGGGACTGGGCCACAGAGCTCCACCCTCCCTGCCTTGTGATCTGTGGAAAAATTGTCTTCCATGAAACTTGTGTCAGGGGGTGCACAGCAGGAGGTAGAGGTGAGGGACAGGTGAGCAAGCGAAGCTTCATCTGTGTTTACAGCTGCTCGCCATTGCTGGCATCAGCGCCTTTGCTCCACCTACACACACACGCTCCCCTCCCCGCTTCCCTTGGTCTGTGGAAAAATTATCTTCCATGAAACTGGTCACTGGTGCCCAAAAGTTTGGAGACTGCTGGTGTAGTTGAACTAGCATAGGATTTGGAGCTGGAAAGATCTTCCCAGGGACTGGCAGTGACTTTGGGCCATCCTCAAACCCTCTAAGCCCGTTTCTCTCTCACAGAAATGGGGTAGAGGACATCACTTCAGATCTCACTTGTGAAAAGTACAGAGAGCTGACAGAAGGAAAGCAGTTAGCACAGGGCCTGCTCCGTGGTGAGCGCCAGCAAATTGTTCTTCCTTTCCTCCATGCCTCCTTCCTTCCAAACTGGCCAGACAGGTAAAGCGATGGATCCTAATTCTAGAATTCCAGTGTCAGAGTCACAGATCAATGCAGTGGTTCTAAATCATCTGTCAGGCAGCTGAGATACTTTTTAAAAATACACACTCCTGGACCTCACCCTGTGGTTCTGGGACGGGGTCCAGGAATTTGTATTTTGTTTTTTTCTTCAAGTTTCTGATGCTCAGCCACAATTGGGAACCTTTGACCTAGTCCAACCTCTGACTGAGAGCAGGAATCCCGGTTATGTGGCCTCTGCTGGGACACGCCAGGGATGGGCAGCTCGCTGCACACGGAGCCCCTGCGCGTCGTTGGACAGCTGCTCTGGTAGCAGCCTCTCCCTGGCGTGTTGCTCCCCGTTCTGCCTCTCTGCTAACACTCAGCCTTCAGATGGGCTCTGCCTTCTAGAGACGGAGGAACTAGCCCACACGTTTTTCCACGTAGTCGTTTTTCAGATATTTGGAGTTACTAGTACTATGTTCCTTCAGAAGTTTTTCTTTTCCAGGCTAAACATTCCTGTGCCTATAAACTAGAATTTGCTAACTGGCGCCTGTGGGCTACATCCGGTCCACAGATGTGTTTTGTTTGGCCTGCGGTGTTTGAAAAATGTTGGCTAAGTTGCCAGCATTTAAAAATCGGGGCATTTCACGGAAAAGTCTGACATCTCTTGAAAACTCAACTGATCTAGAGCCACAGTTCTAGCTTTGGACAGAACGTTCTCCAGATTGTTGCAGCCTCAACCACTCCATACTGTTGTCCAGCCGGTGCCCCTTGAGTCATTACATTCTGTGGTTTTTAGACCCTTCATTAGTCTAGTTATATTTTTATATCTGTGCTTCAAAGAGTCAAGTGGTCCCATCTTTAAAAAACAGTTTCTTTTTAAAAACTATTTCACAATAATTTAACAATAAAATAATATAGGAAATTTGGGAAATTACAGAAAAATAGAAAATGTATCTGCCAATAGACTTGTTTAGCATTTTTATAAATTTCCTTCTACTTCTTGTTTTTCTGTACATATTTATATGTTATGAAGCTGGGATCACCCTGTAAGTAGTTTCATAGACGGCTTTTTCTGCATCTTCCACATCTCATTAAAATCCCTCAGAAAGATCAATTTTAATAATTAAAATATTATTTTTTATATATTGTGACATTTTTGCTTTTCTATTGTGGCAAAATACACACAACATGAAACTTACCATTTTAACCATTTAAAAATGTACAGTTCAGTGGCGTTTATTACATTCACAATGTTATGCAGCCGTCATCACTGTCTGGTTCCAGAACATTTCATCACCCCAAAAGGAAACTCTATATTCATTAAACAGTCACTTCCCATTCCCTCCTCCTCCCAATCCCTGGCAACCACTAATTTTCTTTCTGTCTCTATGGATTTGCCTCGTTTGGGTATTTCATATAAATGGAATCATACAACATATGGTCTTTTTTGTCTGGCTTCTTTCACTTAGCATAATGTTTCAAGGTTCATCCATGTTGTAGCATCTGTCATTATATACTATTCCTTTTTATGGCTGAATAATATTCCATTGTGTAGCTGTATCACATTTTGTTTATCCATTCATCAGTTGCTGTCAGTTGATGGACATTTGGGTTGTTTCAACCTTTTGGCTATTGTGAATAGCGCTGCTATGAACATTCATGTATAAGTTTTTGGTTGAACATCCATTTTCCAGGTCTTTGGAGTATGTACCTAGGAGTGGAATTTCTGGGTCATATGGTAATTCAATGTTTCACCTATTAAGGAGCCACCAAACTATTTTCCACAGCAGCTGCACCAGTTTACATTCCAGTCAGCAATGTTCCAATTTCTTCATATTCTCACCAGCACTTATTTTCTGGTTTCTGTTTGTTTGCTTGTTTTGTTTTAGTGTGTGTGAAATGCCATCTCATTGTGGTTTCATTTGTGTTCTCTAATGACTAATGATGTTTTCATGTGCTTTTTGGTCATTTATGTATCTTTTTTTGGCTTTATGTATTGTAACTTATTTAATAATTTCCCTAGCTTTGACGTTGGTTCCTTTTAAGTTTTGCTATCATATCATTGCTATGAGAATCTTTATATAAAAATTATCTGCGTGGCTCGTTATTTCTATAGGATAGTGTTCCTCAAGTGGGATTATTGAGTCAAAGGCGTAGCATTTCTAAGGCATCGATATGAAAAATCAGGTCCCAATACAGCATGTGTGACGGATACATGCAGGTGACCTGGAGAGCCTTTTCAAGTGCCTGTCCTAGGATTTCCACCCGTGACTTACCACATCAGGCTCATTGGGGTGGGACACAATTTCCCAGGGGATTTGGATATGCAATCCAGCTAAAAACCAACAGCCAGATTTCTTCTGCACCCATTTAGGTCTTAAAAAAAAGAGAGGCCCTTTAGAGCAGCATGCACTTGTCCACAATTCTAAGTAGGTTGACCCCGTTACTTCCCCTGCTGTGGGTGGCATGCTCGGTGGTCCTACTGTTCTGGCAGAGTGAGCATCCCATCACCTAGACCCCTTGTTGGGTTTTTTCCACCTAAAATTTGATCTTCCCCCTTCTTTTTCTTGGGGCGTTGATCATTTCGAACCCATCTTTTTTAGTGAGGAAACAGGTTTCTGTCTGCTTTGTGACTGGCCCTTGGTTATATAACGTCTACTGATCCAGGCTCGACCAGGTCTCTGGCTCTTCAGATCATTTCTTTTCACTTCCCTTAGTCACATTGTTTCAACATTTGTGATTGGTCACAATTCAAGGAGCAAAATGTAGTCGCCTAATGCCAAATGTGCTCAGAGTGCTCTTAAAGAGAGAACAGGCCTTAACACGTCTGGGCTGGCCGTTTCCATCACATGAGACTCGGTTTTACTGCCTTTGGTGAAGGCCACTTTCATCCCTGGGTGGAGGAAGGGCAGCCAAAGGTCCTCCTCAGTCAGGACAATGATCACAAAACAACTGTGGTCATATCGTGCATTTTAAACCACTGGAACGCTGCATGTTGACCGGGTAACAATTGCTACGAGTTTTGAAGTTAGGTGTGTGGTGCAGATTCACAAATCTAGATTTAACATGCAAAGACACCAGTGGAGTCTCCACATCATTTAGAGCCAATGTTGGGGGAATGTCGGTGAAGAGAAGGGGGTGTAGAGTCACCAGGAAAGGTGCCAACCTCAGTTAGGGTCAGTTGGGCCACAGGAGGCCTTAGGACCCTACCTCCCTGTTACCACGTCTTGAGCCTCAGTTGCCTTTGTGGTTGGGCTAGTACGATGGAGGTCGGGGCATTTTCTAAAATTCTGCTGCTAAGTAGAAACACACAGCACATTAGGTTTTATTTAAACTCAATAACTCACTCTCTTTATTAAAAGCCTTTATTTTCTCTGTAATATGACTGTCAAGATTGTATCTTCAAACTTGGCATTCAACTTAACATCCTAGGAGTGAATCTTGTTTTCCTAATGTTAAAAAAATATGTTGAAAGCTCATTTTAGACTGAGAAGGACAGTGAAAAAAGAGAGAACCATAGGCTTCTCTGTGGTGCCCTTCAGTTAAACATTACACACAGCTTTTAAATCTCAAGTCTTTGAGATAAAATCACATTAATTTGCTCATGCCTATTTCATTTTCAGAACTTCCTCATAGAGCTACTTATATTCAGTATCAAGGCATAATATATACATGGCACATACATTGAGCTCTCAAGTCATATTTGCCAATATGATAAAATTTAAAACATGTTATTAAATATGTTTTATATTTAAATAGATTTGGATAAGTTGCAAACATATTATTACATAGAGTGAAAGACCAATACTGTCGTGACTATCAATGTCAACATTTTAACAACGCTTTTGGTTACCAAAAGAACTTAGTTTTTATTTAAGTTTTTTTATTTTACAGATAGGGTCTCTGTTGCCCAGGCTGGAGTGCAGTGGTGTGATCATAGCTCATTGCAACCTCAAATTCCTAGGCTTGGGCAATCCTCTCACTTCAGCCTCCTGAATAGCTAGAACTATGGGCATGTGCCATGATGCACAACTAATTTTAAACTATTTTATAGAGATAGGATCTCACTATGTTGTCCAGGTTGGTCTTGAATTCCTGGCCTCAAGGGATTCTCCGGTCTTGGCCTCCCAAAGTGCTGGGACTACAGGCGTGAGCTGTTGTGCCCAGCCAGAACTGAGTTTTTTGTTTAAATCATAATCACTTAAACTTCATAATTGTTTTCTTCCATGTTATTCATGTTTATTTTCCAGATGGACAGGAACAGCTTAAAAGACTGCTATTGTTTGAAGGGCACAGAACAAGGTGGAGTGTGTGTGTGTGTGTGTGTGTGTGTGTGTGTGTGTGTGTGTGTGTTGGCAGGGGAGAGGTGGGGCATGGGAAGGATAAGGGAGGCAGGGAAGAGATTTGGGGTATTTTCAAGCTAATGCTGGCTGGAAGTAATGCATTTTGAATCGGCGTTACTGTAATGTTCAGTGTCAGCCAAGCTTAGGATTCTTTTATGTCTTTAAGCAGAGGCAAGGGGTGGGGAAGTGGAAGGAGTATGGGAGGAGGGTGTTTGGAGATGCTGTAACTTGGAGAAGGGGCTGCTTATTGTCACTCTCCCGAACATACACATGTCTGAAGTCAGTGCTGTGCCCTGGCTCATTAGTCACTCCAAAATACAATTTTTTCCTCCATCGATCTAAACCATTCCTAGGCCTTGTTCAAGTCCTACCTCTTCCACAGACACTACTCTGCCTTCTTAACCCTTCTTGTTCCCCTCTTTTCTAAATCAGAGAATGTTCCTAGGATATCAAAACTGAAGGGGCCTCCCAGTTATCTCTCCAGTCTGTCATTGTGCAGAAGGACAACTTGGCATCCATTTGCATGAAGTCTGTAGAACACAGTTCAGTTCTGTTTTACACAGTTTAATTGTTTTGTGTGGGTTAGGCTTATTTCCCCAGCTATATTTGGCACTCTCTGAGGAAGGGACTATGTCACACGTTTCTTTTGTATATTTCACAAAAATAGCATATTATAGGTGCTCAGAAAACACTTTCAACTCTGCAGCACTTCTCTGCACGATACATCAGCTTGGATAGGTACTGGGAGAGGCTTGTTTGTTGTGGCACAAACTAGAAACAACCTGAATGTCCATCCAAAGGGGAATAATTGAATATGTTGTGATATATCCGTGTGATGGAATATTATATAGTTATTAAAAGAAACGAGTTAATCCTGTAGCTACTGACCTGGGGCATGTCCTCAACATATTATTATTGAAAATTACAAGAGGGAAATAGTAAAATACCATTTTTGTGATAACAATGTTCCTATTATATATCTGTATCTGTATTTTTATATGTCAACAGGAACATGGTGAAAGATGTCACAGGATACACATTAGATTGTTAACACTGGTGATGGAAAAGTTTATTCAGTTTTTTCTGTATCTATCTTTGTATTGTTGCAGTAGGAAAACTACTGAGATTGAAACTCAGCAAATATAAGATAAAGAAAAAATGCTTGGGATTTTGATGCGTTAGAAAGTCTCTCTCCCATAATACCTCTTCCTATTTTTCAAACTCTGTGCGATCGGAAAAAAATGAGTTTATCCATGACAAATTTTAGAGTCAGCAAATAAAGATAAAGAAATAAAGATAGCATGTGCTTGGGTTAGCTATACTTGCTTTGTTTTGTTCTTTCAGCTCAAGACATGGATATATGTTTTTTTTCTTTCTTTCTCATGACATGAAGATAAGCTTTCTTTTTACCAAAACCTAAACTGTGAAGCTATTAACCAAATTGAAAGCCTTGAGGCTCTGGTTTCCGTGGTGGAGTGGGGAGAGAAGTAGCAGGTTGTACCGATGCAGGATGCTTACTGACTTCAGAGCCCCACGAACTTCCTGTCCCAGAGCTGAACAGAGCTCGGTGAGCAACGGGAGGGGCTTGCACAAGTGAAAGAGCAAAGAAAGCGAATGCTGCAGAACTTCCGGTGCTCCTCTGCTGGTATGGGGCTGGGGCTGCTCCAGAGAGCTCTGTGTCCTGCAGAGGAAGTTGGTCAGAGTCTTTCCGAATGCAGGCAGCCGGGCCTGAGGGCGTTAGCCCTTGCCCTTGCTACGTTAAAGGTGAGGATAGCTCATTTACCTTTTAGATCTGCATCTTAGCTACCAGAAAAATGTTCCCCCAACCACTGAGGGATACTCCACCCCCAGGAGCCCTCACCCAGCCTGTTGTTGCAGTCCCCTAACTTGTTGCACCCCTCCGGTCTTTTCCTCTAGTTCACCATACAATCCATTTCTAGAGTGATTCTCCTGAGGCACAACTCCTAGGTCACTCCTCTGTTCAAAACCCATCCATGGCTCCCCAGTTCTACAGAATAGAGTCCAAATTTCTTAGCCTGCCATTCAAGGCCTTCTGTGACAGGATCCCTGTCTACTCCTAAGCTTACCTCATTTCTCTCATGCTCCAGCCAAATAAAACTGTTCCCTGTGCCTGCCTGATCAGTCTCCCCAGCGACTGTTCAGTCTTCTCAGTGAAAGAAGGAATATTTCCTTCCCATTCCACGCATCTCTGCTGTTTAATCCTCTCTAGTCTCCAATATTCATTTCAAAGGCTGCATCTTTCAAGAGGCCAGATGAAATGTCTCTCCCTTCTCTGTGTACTTCTCCTGCGGTGTTTGCCTTACATTCTAGCTGTGTATACTTCTTGTTACACCTTGGGAACTCATTCACGGGAGAGACTGACTAAAACATCTCAGTGTCTGAATTTCTTACACTTAGTAAATGTCTTATGCTTAATAAATCTTTGTTGAATTGAATTGAATATGGCTATCTGAAATGTACCAGATTAATTTTTAGAAAACATATCTTTCATCTCTTGTTGGGGGGGTAGTGTGTAGAGAAATAAAGGAAACCGGAACAGGGTTGATGTCTCCACAAGGAAATATGATATGACTGTCCTTTTTTTGGTAGAATTTCCCATTTTATATTATCTAATGTTTTTCAGTCTCTTAGGCTCCTCTCTCTTCCTACTGTCTTATCGTTTCCTTTTGAAATCCATCACCGAATGCCCTTGCCAGGATTTTGGGTGGGGAAATTGACAAGATGCTTCCCAGAAGACTCCACTGAGGGAGTCTCTAATAGATTTGCATTCCTTGTGACTTTTCTGGCTTTCTGGGGATCAGGGGACCCTCCAGTCATCTCAGGCAGAGACTTATCCAGGTCCTAGTCAAGCCTTAGATTTGAGAATGGTCAGAACAACCAGGACCAGGAAGGTGACTCAGTTTTGCACAGGTCCCTAATCTCTCAGCTGTGGAGAGGTGGTGAGATTTAACTGCTAAGAATGTACATGAAATTCAAAGAAAAAGAACTATAGAAAGAAAGGAGAGGGTTTAAAGGAAAATTGTGATGGGCTTTGGAAAGACTTTTTTTTTGAGACAGAGTCGCACTAGGTTGCCCGGGCTAGAGTGCCGTGGCGTCAGCCTAGCTCACTGCACCCTCAAACTCCTGGGCTCAAGTGATCCTCCTGCCTCAGCCTCCTGAGTACCTGGGACCATAAGCATGTATGTGTCACCATGTTTGGCTAATATTTTCTATATAATTTAAGTTGTCCAGCTAATTTCTTTCTTTCTTTTTTTTTTTTTTTGTAGAGACAGGGTCTTGCTTTTGCTCAGGCTGGTCTGGAACTCCTGAGCTCAAATGATCTGCCTGCCTCGGCCTCCCAGAATGCTAGGATTATAGGCGTGAGCCACCTCGCCCTGGAAAGACTTGATTGTGTTAAAAGTGGCTTGCTGGTGTTTTGAGAGAATCTAGGTCTAACAAATATTAGACAAACCCAATTTGGAGTTGCCTGCATTATGAAAGACTTCATGTGATGAGTTAATGCATGTATCTCTTATACGGTAATTCTAACCCCCTCGAATACAGCAAGACACTGCTACATTTCTACATTTATTTCTATAAAATATTTTTTATTTCTACTGAATATTTTTTATTTCTACATATTGATTTTGTTGTTTTTTTTAAAGGACACTTGAATTTCTTTATGTAGCTTCCAATTTCTGAGAGTCTTAAACATTATAATTCCTCAAGACTGCAGAAAATAATACTATAGTTATGGATCATTTTCTGCCATTTTTTCTAAGGAATATTGTTCATTGTTGCCCTTTTTATGATAAGTGATGCATATACCAGGCTTTAATAAAAAGTCATGTTTTACAATGCATCCTAAAACGGAGAACTACTTTCTGTATTTGAACAAAGAAATTATACTGAATATACCTACAATCCTGAAAATCATCTTCTGCCATGTACCTTTTCCCCCCACAAACATCACTAAAATGGTTTATATTGATTAACATTATTAAATCATTTCTCATATTTGAAACCACATGAATTCAATAAGCGGTAAGATACAGTTATACAAAGAATGTAACCAAAACTAAGACAGGAAATAAAACTTCTATGACAATTTTTCAAAACAGGAAACTGTTGTAGAAGTATAGATTGTTGTTCTTTTTGTTTCGCTAAAATTACATTGAGTTAAATATTCTGTGTTAGCTAAAGTCTTGGATCCATTGTGCTCTTGCTTAAATGAACTTTCTTTAAAAGTTAACTCCCCAACACTATTTAATTAACCGAGCTAAAGTTTAGATTTGATCTCAAGCCATTTGAAACTAGACAGAGGGAAAAAAGATGTGGGTAGTTGGCAGCAGATCCTGATAAAAATATGGCACTTGGCAAAATATGTCTGCCTTGTTTTGCTTTGCTTTTCTCCTTATGGATGTGGCCTATTTTTGAAATGTTATGATTTAAATTCAGTGATCAAGTGACAAGTCTGACAAAACAGAGCTTACATCTGCAGAGCTTCTATGGGGGAGAAATGGAAGTGTTCCAGAACTAAGGGAAGTAACCTCGATTTCACCTGGAAACATTAGTGTCTCGGGGGCAGGAGATTTGGGCTATATATAAAAAATGAAGGAAAGTGGCCAAGATCATGTGCCAAACTTGCATCCAGGAATAGCGCAGACATCAAAGAACTGAAAACAGGGTCTGTCGCTTCCACCATATCCCGGTAAGTAGCACCTGGGTAGCCTGCGATGGAGGAAGATGGAAAAGTTCTTTCCTATGATGGCTTGGATCATGGCAGCAGTCTTCTCACTGGGTCTCTAATTCCAATCTCTCTTCTTCCGGTGCTCAGTGCACAATGTGGCCAGATTAAATGTTTGCAGAAACTCCATTCCTTTCTTTTGCTCAAGACCCCGGTTCCTGTTTGCCCACACGATTGGGTGCCACTGGGTGCCACTCCCCCCCCCTCAGCTAGTCACTTTTTTAACCTCACCATTATTCTCCAACATGAAAGATTTTTTCCACAGTCTAATGCTTCAAAATTCAGCTTAGCACCCACCTTCTCCATCTTTCTGATAACTCAGACCCACACTGAGCCTCCCTACTTTGAAAGATTGTAACCTTTGCTTTCTGTCTTGTGGTCAGATTGTTTCATTGCTAGCTATTTTGTTGATGTAGAGGAAGTACACGAGAAATATATACATATATTTAGATACTATATAGTGTAAATACACACACACACAGAATATATATCATATATGGTGGCTTTTTTCCTTAGTATATAATATTTCTCCATAGGGAGAATGTTGAAACTGAGGTTGAATTCCTGATCATGAATTATATATGTTATATAATGTTATTCCAGTATAAACATGACATGTGAGAGAAAGTACTAAACTGGGAGAATCAGGAAAACTATGTTCTAGTCTCAACTTTGCCACTAATAAGCAAATCATTTGACCCACTCACAGCTCCAAACAGGGAATTCATTTCTTTCATGACCATCAGATCATAAAAGAAAGGTGTAACTACACATGTTTATGATAACTTTAAGTAGTAAAATTACAATCTCAAGTCCCATCAAGCTGGTGTAAATATATGGCACATTTTGATTAGTCATAGATGATGTATTATTTCAGTGAGTTATTATTGATTTATAGGTTAGACTTCCAAGTACAGAGAGGGTATGGGTTTTTGAGGTTGCCCAGTATATCAAAGGCCAAGCTAGGCTCAGTTTGGTTTTTGCTTCCCTGCCTATGAAAGCTTCTCTCCCAGTAGGATGGGCTCCTCTGTTAGAGGTGGTGTGGAGTGAGTTATAATCCTAGCTCAATTTATTTGTTCTGTAATGTTTGAGGAAATCTTTCAAAATCCCTTATTTTTCCTTTTGTAGGATGGACATAATATACCTACTTGTGCAGGTTAAGACTTAACTCAAAGTCAAAAATAATCACTATTTTTATTGAGTGTACACTAGGCATCCGGCCCTGCACAGGGGGCATTGCATATATTATACCATTTCTTAAATACATTTTGTAAAATGACTGTCATAACCCCGTGTTATAGATCAGGAAACTGAAACTGAAATGGCTAGGATTTAATCTCAGGTCCGTCTGACACCATAGCATTAATCTTCCTACTCTAGTGAAAAAAGAGAGAAGTTGGAGGTTATTAAAGATCAACGTTGCCTCCAGATTTCAATTTGACTGATACAATTGTTTCATCATTTCCTTTTGCCTACCTTTTGTAAATAACTAGTAGCAAAGCTGACATGCCTGGGTTTTATTTTACCTCGGGTAAGCTATTCTCCGGTGAAGATGCTAATGAGTAGTATAAAAGAGCAGAGAAACCACCAAGGAGACTCTCAGGAAAGGAAGGAGCAACAAAGGATGTGAATGTTCCAAAAACTCGGTAGTTGGTCCTTGAATAACAGTTTTATAGTCAGTGCCTACGTGTTGTTTTCATTTTGGAAAAGTTTAGGTAATAAATTAATTTTCTGCTTTTTCTGATTAAACATAGTTCCTTTTTCACAGAAGTGAACAAATAGATACTTAGTGAGAGGGTATTACCATTAGTTAAAATTTTATGCTTTTTCTGTTTTTATTAATAATTGGAAATATAATATACATTTATTTTGCAGCATAGCCCATAGGAGACATTTTTAGACATGTAGTCCTGCCACACTCCCTGATTTTTAAAAAAATGTTTATGAGGACTCAGTATATTTTGTATAGTTCTTATGGTACTTAAAAGAAACAGATTTTGATTTTATGACCATCATTATCTTTCTGTGATGGAGTGAACTTCTCCCCAAGTAAAGAGTGATCTATATTCAGGAAATACTTCATGGCATCCTTGTTGCAGATCACACAGCAGGACCCACATGAATAGAGCCAGCAAGTTTTGTCCATTAAATCTAGTGACTCGATCAAATTTTTATTATCCTTTTGCAAAAATGCAAGCGCTGCCTCATATGAAAACCAGTTGTTACCTAATGGACTGTTTCAGCTTGTTCATATAAGTTGATGGCTTCACATGGCCAGATTATTGCTGCATCAGCTATTAGCTACTAATAACACGCTCCCTTCTTGCTTTAATGACATACTGTACTCAGAATGCTCAAGTATGAACAGATGTTTAGGAATATCATTTATTCCTTCTTGGGTATTGATTGATTCCCAACACCCACTCCTGATTAGAATGTAAGATGTTTTCTTTTAGACCTGGAGTCTTTACTTAATCAGGAAAAGACAAGCAACACACCAGGAATTGGAAGGAAATTCTAGAGCATCTTCTGGAAGCTTCTTGGGCTTCTTAAACATTGGCCGTAGTTACTGATGTTCAGTGATAGCCTTTGTCACTCTGCTCATCTTCCAAAGCCAATTTATTAACTGGGAGCATGCAACTCTGACAGTGAGGTGCACTGTACAGTGGTTTTAACAAAAATAAAGATGGTGGTTTCCTTAGGGGATTTTGCCAGGTGGTGGTGGGGGGATTGGTGACGTCACTGCTGGATGGAGTGGGTACTCTAACTAGCCAAGCTCTCTCTGTAGAACCTGTGATGGCTTCATCCTTAAATGGAAGGTGTGTCTGATGCCACTAGTAGTTACATATTTTTTAGTGGAATTGAGGAAATAATTGATTTGGAGTTTGCAGATGATGAAAATGATAATTAAGTACCTGGGTTTTCGATAGCTTTATTGTTATTTCCTAAAATCCTGAACCCTCAGGGATTGATAGGAAATTTTTTTGATGATACATGGTGTATGTGTTTACTTATTACTAAGAACTCTCTCGGAAGTTTAAGTTCGTCTCTGTCTTGAATAAAGTGCATCCTTCATCTCCCTCACTTCCTTAATTACACAACCTGAACCTTTGCTTTTATCTCCCAGGTAACAAGTTACCATCTTGCTCCCCCTAGTGGAATTGTAACTCTACTTCAAAGTTTGAGAATAATCTCTCACTAGTACGTTTGATTTAGCATCTTATTTTTGGAAATCAAGTTTTTTCAGTTTTTTTTCAGTGTGAGATTACAGACAAAAAAAATATTTGATTGGATGGGATGAGAGGGGATGTGGGTAGAGAAAGTGGTTTTTTCCTGATAAGGTTTCAGTTCCAAGTGTTAGCAAGGTCGCTGTAAAATGTATAATGGCTGCCAAATTCAAGGGGCCCCTCTGTTCTGCACTTCTATCTTAGAGGGGTCAAGTTATCAGCCTGACAGCCAGTCACATCTAGAAGGCAGCCCTCAACAATCCTGGAAGAAGGAGTAGGAGGCTGGTAATTGGTGATGTTGAAAGACAAGGACAGGTCTCATTTGAAAAACAAATTTCACTTGTGCCATTGGTAAATTAGGCCCAGGAAACATCCTTCTGCCTTGAGAATCTAGGTGAGGGACTGTGCCAACATTTGCAGCGTATGGTAATCATTTCCAGTTTACGGCTGCTAAGCATGCTAGGAAAATTCTACCAATTGAAGCTGAAATAACTGCATACCTCTCTTAAGAATTTATATTTCTTTATGGAATGATGATCAATGATTTCATGGTATGTGAATCTCCTTTTTTTTCCTGCCACTATTTATTTTTCACAGTTTTAACCCCTGTTATGATTTTGTGTTTATTCAGTTTTGTAGCCTATCGCACACAAAGCACTCCTGCATTGTATATGCTAGGGCTGAAATGTGTGAAACTTCTAAAAGAAATACCTTCCTATGCCAAGGCTTAGGACTCTGCTCTTGGATAGGCAAGGCTTTGCTTCTAAGCCTTATCAAAGCTAAGGCAAAAGGTAAAAAAGTTATAATGGTTGCCAAATCAATGGTCAACAGAGTATATAAATCTTTGATACTTATGAACAAGAATATTGTAATTAGAATATTCTCCCTTTAAAAAATCATGTAATACAGGCAGTATTTAGATATATCTTTTTCCAAATATTTATTCTCAGATTAAGTGTTTACCTGGGGGAAAATAAAACAGCAGGATTGGATTGAAATTCCAACAAAAGGGAATGCCAAAGTGCTCTCTGGGCATGTTTTATTTGGGAGTATGGAGAGCAAAAAAGAAACATGCATTGCTCAAGACTCACAGTAATTTAGTTCAAGAATTATATCCATGCAGACACACAGCTTCAATTCAAGCAAAGTGTGTTACCTGTGAAGTTCCGTTTTGGACTCCCACGATGCGTGGCTTTATGGTTGTGAAGACAATGATGTCATGGTGGCCAACACAGCATAGTTGGGGATATAGATGTCCATCTAGCAAGGCTTTGGGCTGTGGAGAACAGGCACGTTTCTGTTCCACAGAGAGTGAAAGGGGTTTGTATGTGAATCAACATGTTTCTCTGTGCATACATGCATGAGTGTAGACAGATATGTGAATATACATGTGGGTGTATGCATGCAGATATGCGAATGCAGCTTTGGAAGAGTCACAACAATAGCTCAGACACTGCTTCCCAGTGGCTTCTGGGAATTCTGTGCGTTGGAAATACCCTACAAAGTAGCAGCGCTAGGCCCAGAGGTCTTTGGGAAGGTCTCCACACCACTCCCTGCTGAGGGACCGGCGCTGGCATTCTTCTCTGGCAGCTTTGTCAGGGTGCCTCTTTTTGGAAACATTCCAGCCATAGCTTGGAACACTGGCCTTCCTTGAGAAGTGTGAGGACTGAGTGAACGCAACAGAGTATCTGCAAGCATTCCTTACCCTCAGGAGTAGGAAGCTTTGCTCACCTCACTGTGTTTCCTTAAAGTGACTAACTAGTGTATATTAACTCCTGGGGTAGGTTGATGCCTTACAATCTTAACTTCTCAACTGTTGATTGACCACTATTGATTTAACTCTAAAATCTTGTCAGACTCTGCTTCTATTTAAGGTCCTACGGTTGTTGGAGTTTGTTGTTTGTTTTCTCTTAAGGTTCAGAAAGGCAGAAATGCATATGTGAGCATTTGGCCATGAGCACAGCTGATAGAGAAATAGGAATCAGATGAACAAGATTCATTATTTTTGTCAAAGTGTCTGAATTTGTGTCTGACTCTGTGTCTTGTGTGAAATGTGGTTCTCACCAGAGAAATCTGGAGACTTGGTTAGTCAGGAAGAGCATGGAAGGATACCCTTGTCTTTAGGCAGAGCAACCAGCTAACACTGAACTACTGGACAGCTTGTATTCTTTTTAAGGCTTCTTTCCAGCTACGTAATTGTTAGCAACTTGAGAAACTATCTATACACCTTGGCAAGAAGCAGAATTGAGAGAACATCTTGGGGGAAAAAAAAGAGATACACCTATACATTTGATAGACACTTTTATGGCAGAGGGGAAAACATGGGCAAATTCCTGGCATATTGAGATATTCATCTGCAATTTGACATTTTTTATATAGTGTTTCCTCAAGGAATCTTACTATATCCTACTGATAATACTTATATTGGCCCATCAAACTAACAATAAACAGCATCAAAACCTGTAAAAAAGGTAATAGGAGGGTTAAAGAAAAGGAAAGAATGTTTAGAAGGAAAATGAGGACTCATATTCCCAAGTAGATAGCACAGGGAGAGGTCAAGGTAGGTGATGCTAATGATTTTACCTGAGGTCAGTGTTTGCTGCCAAGTCCTAAGAATTAGATGAGCACTTGTTAAAAATGTATTAATAGATTTGCAGGCCCCTACCCCAGAGGTATTAAATCAGAATCCCCAGGAAAGCGACTGGGGAACATTATTTTAATAAGCATCTTGGATGATTCTTATGATCAGACAAGTTGAGGAAACTGCTGTCATCTCCTTGTCTACTAGGATTATGTATTTCCGAAAGTTGGGAGTGGGTGGGGGGTGTGTGTATGTAATTGCCAAGGATTTTAAAGTTTAAAAAAATTGTCAAATATTCCACATTGGCATCATTAAACATTTCTTAATGAAAACATCTGTGATTTGTGTAAGGTTGTATGGTTGCAGAGGATTTTCTCTTATATTATCTCATTTGATCCTCATAAAAATCCTATGGGGAGGTTGGCAGCGCTGATCATGGTCACCCCTGGACTGCACGTGGGAAACAGGCTCAGCATGTGGCTGGCCAGTGGTGGGGCTGGCTTTGAACAAGATCCTTCACCCTGTGGGGCAAACCCAACATCAACCCCAGAGCATACCACTTTTCCTCTTTGTCCACATGCTCCAGTCACTAGGCTGATGACTATGTATCTAACATCTGGTTCTTTGCACATCCATGCCTTTGAATAACTTTTCTCCCGCTGCCTGGAATGCCCTTCCTTCCCTGTCTGCAAACTCATACTCATTCCTTAAGGTGCCTTCCATGAAGCTTTGCTGTATATACTCTTATTTTCATCATCCTGCCTCCTACCCAAGCAGAGCTAGCTGCTCTTTCAGCTGTGTTTCTGTCACACTGTATAGATACATCTACTGTATGTTGGGGTCTTATTTAACATAGGTGAGTTCAATAGTAAGAGCTCAGTAATGTGCATCTCTTGCTCCCTAACCTGCCATCACACCACTTACTCCAAACAGGCAGTGGATGTAGTCATGCTTGAAACAGTCAGAGTTTGTTGGCCAAAGCCATAGGAAGTGTTGGGGAATCATTTTAAGGGTTTTCCAAACATCAACAAATAAGTGTTCAGGTGGCTAGAAACATGGCCACTAGCATCCTCTAGAAATGGAATTCTTTGAGACTACTAAGGAACATTGTCTAATAAGAAGTGGAGGAATGGTAGGGGATTGTCTGTCTCGGTTTGCTTGGCTGCTATAACAAAATACTACAGACTAGGTGCCTTAACCAACAGAAATTAATTTCCTGAGAATTCTGGAGGCTACAAGTCCAAGATCAAGGGCCATCAGGGTTGGTTTCTGGTGAGGCCTCTCTTCCTGACTTGCAGACGTCCACCTTCCTGCTATGGCCTCACGTGGCCTTTCCTTCTGTATGAAGGCACAGAGGAGCTTGAGAGCTCTGGTGTCTTTTCATCTTTTTATAATAGCACCAATCTTTTCAGATTGGGGCCCCAGCCTTATGACCTAATTTCACCTTAATTATCTCCAAATACAGCCACATTGGGGGTTAGGGCATACAAAATATTAATATTGGGGAGACATAGTTCAGTCTATGCAGGAACTATATACACAAAACCATGTATTTGGTGGTTTTCTTGTTGGAATTTAAGTGTTTATCAAGGACAATTTCAACTATGGGTGATTTTCATGTTACGCTCACTGTAGTTCATAGCCCCCAGGTTAGATGTGACAATATGTCATGGCCTTCAGATCATATTATAGTTATTTCTTTATATAAATTTCTCCCACACTGGACTTCTAGGAACAGTAGGTCTGAGTCTTATTCATCTTCATCTGCCAATTGATAATTATTGGATAAACTTTTAGGGAAAAAAAATCCTTTTCTCACCATCTGTATCTAAATGCGATCAAATATATTGATTATAGTTCTAATTCCTTTTCTCTTGTGTTTGCAGCCTCCACTGGTCCAAGCAATCTTCAGCGGTGATCCAGAGGAGATACGGATGCTCATCCACAAGACTGAAGATGTGAATGCTCTGGTAAGAGATGCTGTGTTTTGTTAGCCTGGGCAGGGAAGGGCTCTTAACCCTTTCTGTACTGTGGATTCCTTTAGTATCTGGTGAAAGCTCTGAACTACTTCTCAGAATACTGTTTTTAAAGCCATAAAATAAAATATATAGGATTAAAAATGAAATCAATTATATTGAAATAGAGTTATCCAAGTGTCACAAATTATATCTAATTTGTGATGTAATAATATATATGCTTCCTCATCAACACGTTTAAATAATAAGATACAGAAGAAGATCTAATAATGACCATGATTTAAAATTAGTGATGAGCATAACAAATATTTTGAGTTGTCTGCAACAACTCTAAATGTGATATGAATATACCTGTGATTTCTGCTGGTGACAGAAGAAATCAAGGTACTGCTGCTAATCCCACTGTGGTTTGTTGCCTATATTCATAATGGAAGGAAATGTAATTTTCAATTAGAAGTCAGTGAAAATAAAGATGTAATATTTAGAACCCACGCCCTACAGCATTGGTTGGCAACCTATGATCTGACATACATTTTTTTTTACAGGCTGCCTGCTAAAAATGGTTTTTATTTTTTAAATGGTTGGAAAAAAATCAAGATAAGAATAATATTGTGTGATGTGAAAATGACATGAAGTTCACATTCCAGTGTTCATAAATGAAGTAGGAACACGGCCATGCTCATTCATTTGCATGTTATCTGTGGCCGCACTGGTACTGCAACAGCAGAGTTGAGTAGTTGTGACAGAGACTGTATGTGGCCCACACAGCCAAAAATATTTACTATCTGGCTCTTTAGAGAAAAAGTTTGCTGAGCCATGTCCTAGAGGGTCCCTGAACCTGGGATCAATAGGTGAACTGGGCATTCCGTGTACCCTCTGAAGTCACAGGTAATAGATGTGTGCGCTTGTGCACATACATATTTTTCTGCGAAAAGATATTTCATCAGATCCTTAAAAGGATCAGTGACCTCCAAAAGATTAAGAACCATTGGGTCTGGAAGGTCTTACAACAAACCAATCAACCTGCAATTAAAAAAGGAAAAAAGATCGAGTCAATGATTTACCCTTTTCATAATTTCCAAGACCTGGATAGAACAATCAATTACATACAGCACATGCTACTAATTCTCTTAATGTAATTCAGTTGCAAAATACTCAAGTGTACGAGGGAGACAAGTTCTCTTTAAAATGTCTAGTGTTAGGTAGAAATAACAAAAATCATCAAATACATCTTCAGTCTAAGAGGAGCTTTGCCAAGGGGAAGTGAATTATGTCTAAAGGTGTATCCCTATCCTGTTGGCTGAATGCTTCATTCCAAAGGAGAGTCATTTGGTGCAGTTGTTGTCATGGCAGTGCAGGTTGGTGTGGCTTTTTGCAAAAGCTTTTGGCAGCGTCTCCCCAGCTGGCACTGAAAACAATAGGACAATGTTTTGTGACATTTTTTGCAAGGCAAGCACAAAGGAGGCCAGGGACAGACTACTCAAGAAGGCAGCTGGGCATTTGTCCAGAGCCTGTGGGATGTGACCTGTACTTCTGAGACGAGGCCAGGCAGGCAGGCTTGCTGTCCAGTGTTCTGACATCAGCAGAGTCTACCCAGCCGGTTTTGTGGCTATGGACCAAGCCCAGGCAAGCCTAAGGCCAAGTTGCTATCTTTTTCTGACAATTGTGAGCAAATAGAAATTTTGTTCCGTCACACATACCAGAAAAGATTGTACTGGCCTCTGGATGGCCTTGATTTCCCTTTAGGAATGTGACAGTTGTTGGCTAGTAAAGGTTAGGAGAGACTAACTTTAGTTGTAAATCCAACTGTAACACCGAAGTAGTTACATAGGTTGACTACCATAACACATAGACCTCTAAGTGTATGGATGGACATTTGATGTATGAAGTTCAATTCTCCTATAAACAGATTAGAGGGGTGGCCCTTTTCTGCACAGAGTCCCAGGTATCAACATTCGATTTCTAAGGTCCCTGTACAGGTAGTCTGCAGTCCTGCCAACCCAAAGGGAAAAAAGAGCATGGAGGAAAAGCACGGAAGGATTTTTATGAGTCAGCTTAGAAGTGGCATAGGTCACATCCACTCATATTCCCTTGACCAGAACTCAGAACTCAGCCACACCTGATTACAAGGAAGGATGGGGACTCAGTGTAGCTGTGTACACGTCCCAAAAGAGTCGGAGAACATGGATTTTGGTGAGTCGTTAGCAATCATGGCCACATCAGGTTTTCGTCTCACAGAATTCTAGGGAATTCCAGTGATACTACTATTTGTCTGTGAGGTGTCTTATTCATTCCACAGTTATTTACTGAGTTGAGACTCTGTGCTAAGTGCTAGGGATGCAGCAGTGAGCTCTTTCCCTCCTGGGGCTACAACATGGCAGAGAGGTCAACAAAGGAGAAATCACACTGCGATGCATTTTTGAAAGGGAACATTCCGGATGCATGCTATGTAGGGGGTAGGTTAATCATGAGAATCTGATACAGTGATGCCTGAATTGAGGCCTGGGGACACGTAGGAATTTGCTTTGTGTTTGGGAGCTGCTGGGTGTGTGGCAGTGGGGAAGGGGGATGGAGGGAGGGAGAAGAGTAGATGAACGTGTGAGATTGAATGAATGAATGAATGAGCACAGGGAAGGCCTGAGTTTCTTAGGTTGATGTTAGGACTTTTTGGGGGCCACAGTCCCTTTTGTTCCCCTCACACCTCTTTAGACTCTCCCTCACCTCCCCCATCCCCTCCCTCAGGAGTGTATAAAGGAGATCATTTGACCCCATGCTCTCATCAGGTGTCCTCTTAACGTCATGCTAACAACACGCTTTGCTGGGGGTGGGGTAGGTAGTTTAGGGGGTTGGTTGTTAGCAAAGGGCATTAAGTTGTCCTAATTCTTACCTCCTTTCCGATGTCTCCTCTACCACCCGGCCCCAACCACCCCACCAGCCAAAGAAACCTACTTCTTCTCTCAGCTCCCACAGTTCTTGTACCTCACTGATCACTTTTGACTACTACTTGAGTTATTTACATCTGTGTTTTAGTTTTGAAGAACTGCAGTTGATCCTTGAGCAATATGGGCTTGAACTGCACAGGTCCACTTATACATGGATTTTTTTCAACCAAACATGCTTAGAAAATACAGTATTCTTGGGATGTGAATCCCATGTATATGGAGACTTTTTGTGTATGTGGGTTCCATAGGGCCCACCGGGGGAGTAGAGTGTGTGTGGATTTTGACATACATGGGGGCCCTGGAACCAACCCCCGTGCATACCGAGGGACAACTACATGTGCTTGATGTCATGATTACTATCTCATTTGATCTCATTTGCTCAATCACCTAGTCCAGTCCTTACAAGGACTGTTGAGTGAATGACTCAACCCCATTTTATTGCTTATGTTGAGCCAATTTGTGTTGACCTACATTTTATTTCTTCCAACAAGGACAAATCATTGAACAGAGAAAGTATCTGTTGTAGTTAGTGACCCTGAGTTCTTAGTTGCATGGTTGGCAGTTCTCTTTGTAAGACTGAAGATCTGTAGATTGATTTGGAGAGCCACTGAAGGACCAGGAGGGTCCTTCTGAGGTTTCTATGACTAGTGGCATGCCAGGGCCTGGAAATATGGGATGACCTTTGTATACTCTTCAAATCCATTTAAATAGACTGAGGTATGGCTGATAGCTAGAAAGATTTTAGAAGCCTCCATCTGACTAACCAAACTAAGCTCAAGGTGGAGAATAGCACCTGAATTCAAAATTCCAAAGAGTGCAGAGATTCTGAAAACCACAATTTGAACTCAATAAAGGCATCTTTGGAATTATGTCATGACAACTTGACATCAAAAGGATAGTTTTACTGTGCCACACTGGAAGAGGAAAGAGACAAATTGGCACCTGTCAATGGCAAGTGACAAAGATGCCACGTGAGGGGTGGTTGAAGAGACTGGTGATGTTTTAAACTTGGAAAGGACAAGAGAGCTGTCCCAAATAGTTCAAGTTAACACTGTCAAATTATAATGGAACTAGACTTGTCATTATGTCATGTGGTTGTAAGCTGCAGAAAATAAGATTTTAGCTCAAAAGATAGGAATAACTTAATAGACAGAGCTGTCTAAAGAAGTAATAAGTTGACTTAGTAAGTGATAAACTCCCTGAAAGACCATTAGACTGGACATTCTAAAGGTGACTAATACTAGCACATATGGCCCCATTCTCCTATTTTGTGCCCTTGGCCAACATTGCTAATGGTTCATGGTACTTTTTTCCATTGAAAATTTCAATCAAAATTTCTCAGGATAGCGCTGTTAAATTAAACTATTAAATTGAAGTTAGCATATAAACTAGAAACCTCCTTTCCATGCCTAGATTTGATGATGTTTAAAGACTCTTACAATAGTGAAAGACTACAGTTCCAAGATTTATGAGTCTTATGTGATAGCAAACCCATGATGTTTATTTCTTTTTAAAGAGTTTCACTAACACAAACACACACACACATATGCATACACACACCCTCCGATTATCATACCAAATAGAATTAACAATGTTTCTTCAATATCATTTAATACCCAGTGCATGCTCAATTTTATTTTGTTTCAATAGTTTTTAAAAACTTATTTTACGATTGGGTTGTCCCCAGGTTGATTATTTTAATCCATCTATTTTATACCACAAAATAATTTTATAAAGCTGTTAAGGTTTATTATTTGCTCTAATAGGATTTGACACAAGCATATTGGTGCATTTTGCTTACTTTCTCATTTCAAGATGGAAAGGGATGATATATGAATATAATGGAATAAATCTTCGGGTGAAAGCTAAGCTTATGTCGGTAAAGAACTTACAGTAAACATAAGACAGAAAACTGTTAAAGCTTAACTTTTTGACTTCAGGAATTAATTCAAGTAATGGTGGTCTGCTAGTCTCAAGATCCAAGTGAGGAAAAAAAGAAACTGACATTATGTGATGAGGGGACTTTTAAAAGAAATAAGACAAATTAACAATAGTAAACTTCTAATTTGTTCGTGTGTGTGTGTGTGTATGTGTGTGTGTGCGTGTGTTTGTGTTGGGGCCTTGTAGTATTTCTTTAAAAAATAGATTGTATTTTAAAAATCTACCCAGGAGGACTCAATATAGCTCTATCCAAAGAACCTGGAGTGATCAATTTAATATCGTCTCTAAATTTTTCTCAGCTTGATTCTATCATGTCAAATTCCCCCAAACATCAGAAATAGAAACTATAAAGCCCAACTTTTTAAGCTTCTAGGTTGTTATGTATTTTTCCTAACCTATATATATCCTACTTGACTTTTTTTCTTCTTTAAGAAAGAATTTGATATAGGAATGAAGACCTGAGTTGTTTTGCTGGCTTAGTTAGCTGGGGCCCCTCCAAATTATACCTAAATCAGAAACTGATGGGCGTAAGGAAGCTGCAGGGGGAGGTGACAAACTCACATTGTCCCATAAATGACAGAAGTGCACGGTCAGTGCATGTGATGAATGGCTCAGCTCTCGTCAAGTGCCGTGCAGGAATGCAGGCACAGTGTGGCCCAGACTTTTTAAGTTTTTAAGAGAAAATACAGGAAATCTCTAAATTGTTAAATGTTGGTTCCAAAAGATGATCTAACAATGTGCAGGCCAAAGAAAACACATCTGTGGGCCAACTCCAGCCTGTAGGCCACTGTTTTGCTAACTGTGGATGAGGACAGCAAATATTCAGCAATTAAGGTTTCTCTGGCCACTTGTGTCTGGAAAGTGAACACCGTGGTCCTGAAGTTGAGAGCCTGGTGTTCTGGGAGCGCAGTGGCCTGTGTTCTTCAAGTGTTGATAGTATTTCTGGCTCACTGGTGGGAGCGGGTCAGGGAGGGAGGGAAGCTGGTTGTGCCTTCACAGTTCTGAAAATGGTGCATTTTGTTCTGAGGGTAGGTGCCCATCTCTCAGCACATGCCTGGCAATGTAGTCACATCCCCCCATTCCCATCCACCCCCCTTGTTGGACCTTGGCCCAGGATGTGAGGGCGTAGTTTGGAAGCCATGACCTGTGTCCTGTAGAGAATGATTTATGAACTCCAGACAGCACTGAGCAAGCTTCACAGCCATTTAAAATGTGCGAAGGCAGGTCTGGTTAGCATTGTCACTAATTACCGTATGGAGGAAGTTCAGCTTGAGGCCAGATTTCTCCAGCACTCGCCGTGGAGGCTGGAGAGCCAGCCTCTGAGAGAGAGAAATCTTTCAATGGTATATAATCTGCACCCTCATCATACAGATGGGTGTTTTGGAGCTATGGAAACATTCTGAGTATATGGCATTAGCATTATTTTGCAATTGCTAGACATTTTTACAGTATAAAGAAAAATCTAGCAATTAAAAGATATACTTCATAAATAGCTTGAGAATTTGAACAATCAATAATATGATCCTTTCTTCACATTAGATATTCAATTTAGGGGAAGGATATAAATGTGAATAAATGAGGCACATTATTCTTATGTGAAAAGAAGACAATAAGATGGCAATTGTTTGAAATTAATCTGTAAATTCAGTGTAGTTGAATTGGGTGGTAGGTGTTGGGTTGGGGAAACTTGACAAAGTAATTCTGAACTTTAGAAGAATAAACATGTGAGACTAGCTAGTAAATTTTTGAAAAAGAAAATTGATGTGGGGAGTTTCACAAAATATTAACATATTAAAACAAATTACAGAACTACAGCAATCAAAACAGTGTGTTACTGGCACAGAATAGACAAACTAGTAGAATAGACTAGAGAGTTCAGAATTAGGATCAAGTCTATATGGACATTTGGTATAGGATAAAGTAAGCATTTTCAATCACTAGGGTTGAGGTGGATTATCCAATAAATGGTATTGAGATAACTGCTAGCCAGATGTAATAATGTAGAGCTGAATCCTTACCAAATTTTTTTTTATCAAAAAAAATATATTTTTGCAATATATTTTTGCAATATATTGGGGAGATATTTTTGCAATCATAGTATGGGGAAGGACTTTCTAAGCATAATAACAAAGATAAAAGCCATGCTAGAAAAGGGGTTACCTTTAAATATATAAAAACTACAGACTTCTATATATTAAATCATAAATAAGGTTAAAAGATAAACTAAAAATATATACAATGTTTGTGAAAAATGTTGATATTCCTAAAATATAAAGAACTCTTTAAATTGTTTAGAAAAAGATAAACACCCAAATAGAGAAAAGGGCAAAGAATGTGCAGAGGCTACTTATACTCTCTAAGGGAAAAACGTAAATAGCCAAAAAATATATGAAAAGGTGCCCAATCTCATCCTCACCTGAAATTTAAGAACTTAAACAAAACAACCATATGGCGTCATGCTTTACCCATTGTATCAGCAAAGTGAAAATCAGATCTCAACCACTCTGATGCCTTTTTGGGGAAAATAATTGGTATTGCAGTTTGGAGGGCAGTTTGGCAGTATGCGTCAGCATTCTGACTGCACACAGATGCCATACACAGGAATTTACCCTAAAGAAAATGATTGGTCAACTATATATACAAAAAGATGTTGTTTGCTGTGAGGTTTATGTTAATAATAACAAGAAATTGGGAATAGCTTGTAGATTCTTTGTTTTTTCTTTTTTCTTTTTTTTTGAGACAGGGTCTCACTCTGTCGCTCAGGCTAGAGTACAACCTCAAACTCCTGGGCTCATGTGATCCTCCTGTCTGAGCCTTCCAAGTAGCTAGGACTACAGTTGTGTGCCACTGAGCCTGACTAATTTTCCTATTTTTTGTAGAGATGGGGTTTTGCTCTTGCTCAGGCTGATCTTGAACTCCTGGCTTCAAGCAATCCTCCCCTGTCCGCCTCCCAAAAGTGCTAGGATTACAGGTGCGAGCCACCATGCCTAGCTGGTTATTTCTTAAATATATTATAGTACATCCATATGTGGTTATATCATGCTACTTTAAAAAGGGTGATTTGGGTTTACATGCATTTATATGTATATGTATTACATATATTATTAAAAGGTAAGGTCTTCAAGATATATTAATATTTTTCAGTGAAAGTTGTCAAACGGCATTTATCATGTGTATATATAAGTAGATAAGAAGAGGTATAGAAGAATGTTCTCTAAAAGGTTAATTATAGTTGAATCTGGGTAGTGGGATTTTAGCTGTTTTTAAAAATTCCTTTTGTATTATTAAAATTTTTTGCACTGAGCGTGTATTATATTTATAAATGGTAAAAACAAATTTATATAAACACACAATCACAAGAAAGCAAACAAATCAAGCTTTCAAAATTGCTTACATTTAGTATAAGGATTTGACTTTCAAAATGCACCCATTGTGTTTGTTTGAATAGATGTAGAACACATTTTAATAGCATGGTTCTTATTACCCATAGCAAACGTTCAGTGTGATGAAAGTTCCCATCTTTCGTCACATTTCAAGGGACTCAGGAAGTAGTGTTGCCATCTTTAGTAAAGTCTTTTCTCCTACCATCATTCTTCCTGCTTTTGGAAGAAGTTCAAGCGGGACCCCCTTTTTCTGGTATTGAAGACTGAAAATGTGTATGGATGAGATTCTAGATGACAATAGCATAGAATCTAATGTCTTTTAATTTAGGTATATGAAATACATTTCATATCATAAATTATGGTAAGATAATTATTATTTTGATTAGGATAAAAATCAAGTAAAAGTTTCCAGATACCCTTTATTGTCCAAATTTTCCAATTTCTGTTACAATGAGAATATACTTTAATCAGAAAAATTTTAAGAAGTTTTGTGGAAAAGCAATAACGCATATTTTTAAAATGAATTGGGCAGAGGTAACCACATACTCAGATTATTCCTAAAAGATATGCTTAAATTAAAAGGATATAAAGTATATTTTAGATCAATTAGTTCTGCTGGCCCTGATTTTTACCAAGGACCTCTTGCTTTAGGTGTCAAATTTTAAATGACTATATAGTTATGACAGCCAGAAGGCCTTCCAACTGTAGTTTTGTGAATGTATTATCATCACGACCTTGAAACATTGACTTTAAAAGTGAAAAAATGCTAAGACCTTAAATGTATATGTTTGTCAATTAGGGTAGAAGCCTGGCGGAGTGGGGGTGAGATTTGTTTTACCAGGAGGGTGCATAGCTGGTTGCAATCAGGTCACTTGCTAACTTTCTGCCCAAAAGGCTGTTCCTGACAGTGTAGGACGGAATGTGTGGGTTTCTCGCTTAGTATTTGTTAAAGTCATTCTGAACGTAACACAGGCTGCCTCCTCCTTCAGTTCTCTTCCTTAACTTCTTTCTGGCTTTCCCTGTCCTCACATGCACATATTCAGAGTTTCTGATATTATTCCTTCACAACCAAGCCTGTATGTCCCTGCTCGGTGTATTTTATTTATTGGTAAATAATCCGTATCAGTCACATCGAAATGCAACTGTGGGTATAGTGAAAAGAGCACTGGGCTTGGCTTGAAGACAGAAGTCTTGGGTTCTGTGTGTCCTTGAGCAAGCCGACTAACCTCCAATGGCCTCAGTTCCATAAAATGCACATGATAATAAAATTTTTATAAAGTGTGGTTAGGGAGATGAGATGATAGTATTAATAGTTTTGAGTAAAATAAAAGCTTATTTATTCCCCATGTACAGCAAGTCCAGAGATAGGCTGTCTAGGACTAGTATCACACTCCATGGTGTCACCACCTGGTTTATGATTCCTTTTGTGCTGCCCTCCTTGGTACATGGCTTCCCTCTCGTTGTCCAAAATGGCCACTTGAGCTCCAACTATCACATCCAAATTCCAGCTAGCAGGAAGGAGGAAGGTAGAAGAAGGGTATGCTTCTACTCTTTAAGGACACTCCCACTAAGGACATGATTGCTTACGTGTTGTCCAGAACCACACCGAGTGGTTATTTCCTCAGCTAAAAATCAGGATTTCTATTATGAAAGAAAGAGAGATGTTGGGGAAAACCAACGGTCTCTGCCATGGCATATGAAAGCCTTTTGTGACCTAAGAAATGCTCTGAGTACAAAAAAAATTATTTTTGTAATATTGTCATTGATAACCTCACATACATTCATTCATTCACCAAATATTCATTAAAGACCTATTACAGGTACAGCACTAGAGCTGACACCTCATACTTTCTTACATACTCTTTTAGACAATTTACGTTATCTCAAAAAAGCATTTGAGGGAATCGCATAGCTGTGACATTTTTCCACTTTGCTGAACACCTGGGAATAGAACATTGCTAAGATACCATATGCCTTTCCCTGGGGGAGGGGGAGAGAATGGTGACACCGTGGTGTGTAATAAATGGCAGCTCTCAAGTTCGGTGGTACAGACACCGTGTTCTTTTTCCTGCAGCTCACAGAAGTCCTGTCTTTTGTCGTCAGGGCTTCATGTTGATTTATACCTCGTGTCTCACTTGCTTTGTATATATGCGTTTTGTCTTGTTTAGAGCACACCTGTTAGATTGACCCTTCATTTTCTGACCTTGACTCTTTCAAATTGGGTACACTCAGTGTTTGAACAGGCATACATTTTACTTGGGAAGCAAAGGTAGATAGATAGATAGACAGACAGACAGGCAAACTAGCCAGGAGGCGAGCAAGCGTGACCTAATGGTTGGGCAGTGTTGTCCATTACTGGCTATTTCTGAAGAGGCCCCAATATGTACAGGACCCCTGAAGAAATAGAACCTGCAGTCACAGGCTCAAGATATTCCATTTGGAAGGGATCCGGAGGTGTCTGACGTCCTGCCTCCTAATCTTTCAGTAAGTGATGGCAGTGGGCTTTTATTTTTAATCTTCTTTTTTATTATGAAAATTTTCAGACATTCAGAAAACAACCTTAAGCCCACCACTGAGATTGAATAAATGTTAACACTATGCCATGTTTACTTAAAAAGGATCATTATAAAATTTTATAGATTTAGAGGTTTTTCCCTGTATAAATATGTACTCATGCCCATGTGTCATTCATGTCTTTGCATTAATATCTCCTCATCTGGGACATCTCTCTTGATCTTTCCTTGTAAAATAGCAACCCTCCTTCAGCTTCGAACCTCTTCTTCCTAGCACTTCTCACTGCCTGACACGTGCAGTGAATTTATTTGTCTTCTCTCTCCCTCCACTAACTTGACAGCTCCATGAGGGTTGTCATGGGTTTGTTCATAGTTGAGTCACCTGCACCTACAGCAGTGCTGGCACAGACTAGAAACGGATGAGCAGGGCTGGAGCCTATTTTAGTCCCCCTGACCCTCCCTCTCCTTCCCTGCCTCTCTCCCCCAAAGGAACCACTGTCTTGAAGTTTTTTATGACTTCCCCATCCTTGTCTTTGTGTACTCTAATTTTATTTATAACCTTAATTCTATGTGTGTATGTATGTACGTATAGGCTAAAACAATAGATGGTGTTGCGTGTTTAAAAATATCACATATGCAAGCAGTTTATATCCTCTTTAACTGGTTTTTTCCCACTCAACGTTATATGTTTAAGATATATCTATGTGGATACAGGAGCATTTATGTCATATATTTCGTACTCCTACACAATATTCCTTCTAGGATTTTATCACAGTGGCTCCATTCTTGGTCAGATAGTTTTTTCTTTTCTTTTTTTCTTTCTTTCTTTCTTTTTCTTTTTTTTTTTTTAGACAGAGTCTCACTCTGTCACCCAGGCTGGAGTGCAGCAGCCCAATCATAGTTGACTGCAACCTTGAACTCCTGGGCTCAAGTGATCTTCCCACTTCAGCTTCCCAAGTAGCTAGGACTACAGGCGTGTGCCACTGTGCCAGGCTGATTTTTAAAATGTTTTGTGGATACAGGCTCTCCCTATGTTACCCAGGCTGGTCTCGAACACCTAGCTTCAAGTGATCCTCCTACTTTGGCCTCCCAAAGTGCTGGGATTGGTCAGAGATTTTTAATCACAGCTATATCTCTCTTTTGTCCTGGGCTCTCTAAGTCTGACCTGTGTTAACAATTGTACCGGTAATAAAAATGGGTTAAAAATGATTAAGATAGTAAATTTTATGTTACATGTATTTTACCACAGTTAAAAATTTTAAAAACTTATTAAATCGTACACTTTAAAAAATGAGTTAGAAAGGGGACCATGTATAAGTTTTCATAAGAACTATACTCTTTGTAAAAATAAAATCATGGTAAGTTGTATTTTTAGAGAGTGAATTTTACTCAGCACCATTGAATACATTTAATTATAAAATTCTTTTTCAAGGAATTGTGATTTTGTTCTTGGTATGTTAAAAATAGAATTCCCTCAGAGATGAATAATATATTTCAATATATAGTTCTCCCATATTAGAAAATCTTGATGGTTTTTGTCTCAAGCAGGGGAAACCAGAGAACAAATAAGTTAAGGTGCCCTAAAGCAATGTTCAGATCTTGGCTTTTGACAAGATCCAAAATGTCAGGGAAGTCTGTTTTTGCTATAACATGACAACTTGATTTCAAATATAGGTACAGAAAGAACTGCAGTGCCTGCCTGGGTTTTCTTTAGTACACATTTAAATATCCTTTTTCGGAGCTTCCTATTAAAAGAATACTTGCTAGAGGACAAAGTTTTATTTAGAACGGATTTTGAATATTCTGTAGATACAACTGTAGATAGAACTAAAAAAGTTAAGGAAGATTTTATTACCCATAATTTTGAATAATGACTCAGTAGTCCTTGGCTAAATGTAAAACTTCTCTAGAAAGATCACGTGATTGATCCTGTTTTGCATTTTGCTTATAGAAATCTATCTTGGGGCTGTACTATGAATATCTTGTTTTTAAAGATACAGTCAGACTTTAGTTAGCCACTTAACAATTTCAAAACAGGTCTTTTTAATGCAAATTAATAAATTTGATTAGCATATTTTAGAAATTTTATTAAATTTGAGTATTGAAAGTATTAAAAACACATGTGGTAGTTAAATTATCTATATTTAACCGTGGCCATTTCATTTCTATTCCATCAGCAGACATGTATTGAGCATCCACCATGTTCCTGGCACTGTGTCAGGGTTTAGACGAATAGGACAGGGTTTCTGCCCCCCTGGATCACATCATCAGGTGGGTGAGATAGATTTATAAACCAAGATAATAAAGGAAATATCAGTGCTGCAATAGAAGTAGAAATGTTCCATTGCTGCACATTCCTTGTGTGGCCAGGACTCTTGGGCGGGCATGGTCGGGGGGTTGCCGGAGAGCTTTTAAGCCTACCCACCACTGTCATCTGCCACCTTCTTCAAGCCACTAATAATAATAATGGTAATGGTAATGATAATAATAGTAATTTTTGATTTGGGCAATTGATATTTTCTTAATCTTACATTAAATATAACTGAATGCATCTTCAGAAACTTCTTATTTTATAGAATGTTTAAAATTAGACTTTATTTTTTAACAGCAGTTTTAGGTTCACTGCAAAATTAAGCAGAAAGTTCAGAGAGTTCACATATACCACTTGTCCCCACTCACGGGTAGCCCCGCCCCCAGTATCAACATCCCACACAAGAGTGGTACATTTGTTACAATGAATGAACCTCACCATGGCACGTTATAATGATGCATCATTATCACCCAAAGTCCATAGTTTGGGTGTTAATGAGAGTTCTCTCTTGGTGTTGTACCTTCTATGGGTTTTGACAAATGTGTAATGATGTGTATCTACCATTGTAGTGTCATACACGATAGTTTCACTGCTCTAAAAATTTCCTGTGCTCTACCTACTCATCCTCCCCTTGCCTATTTTACTGAATTTTAAATTTTACTATACTGAATTTTAACACATGACCTAAGTAAGAATAGCCTGCCTGAAATGCAAAAGTAGTTCCAGTTAGACTGTCATCCAGACTGTCATCCCAAAGCCCTCCCAAACAGACATTCTGGAGTCACCACTGACTATATTAGCTCCTTGGGTTGTCCATTCCTCTATGTGAGAGCTACTGTGTTTAGCACAAGTGCCCAAGGTTTATGTCAGGTTCTGTGACATTACATCCTGCTGTTTCGAAACTTGTTGGTCGCCACCCTCCCTCTCCCATCTTCATGACCGCCCTCGTCTTCACAGAAAGTTTGGAAGTCTCTGAACGGATCTGCCTCCAAACTCCTGAGGGTTGGGGGTCTTCTGTGCTCCAGATGTCTGATTACAATACAAACAAACAAACCTATTTGCTTTTAGGGAAGCAAATGTTTTCTGTGTTCAACTGAGCTTGTAAAATTTCATTAAGAAGCTAATCATTAGCTCTGATTAAGTAAACACTGGGTGTTTGATGTGAATATTTTAACTTCCTATTTCCAAGCTGGCTTAGTCTTCTCGAGGCTACTGATTGTCAGCTGGGACCAATAATTTTTCAGTCACCTATACGGTTTGCCACTCCATCATCAGGGAATCTTCACCCCTCCAATCCTATAAACTGGGGAAGAAAACCAAAGCTCTCCCAGAACCCCACAAATGAATGTGGTTCTCTGATGCTAATTAGAGAAATTTTCACAACTTAAATAGCAAATCTCACTGCTGCCTACTCCAATACAGGACAAGAAACCCTAAACTCTGCCTCTCTTTCTACTTCAACCTGAAATTGCCACCATTTCCCACCCTTCCATATTTGCCTTCATAAACATGTCAGACTTTTACAAAGATCAGATTTCTTTGTACTGATATTAAAAAGATATATATGAAAATGTGCTTAATAGTATGCATTTATTTTCAAGACTAAGAAAGATCAAAAGAGATAAAGATGCACAAAGCTTAAAGCCGTTGCTGCCAGTGACTCAGACATTATTAATATCACTGTAGGCACAATGAATTGCAATGGTGTTAGAAAGATTTTCTCTAGGGAAGAATACATTAGACAGCATTTTCCAAAGCATATTTCTCAGAGTCCAGAACAAGTCTGACAAGTGTTTAGATGGGAAAAAAAGTTTTGTGGCCAAGTAAAATTGGGAAGCACTTCTGCCACAAATTTCTTTGTGTTTTAGTGATTTACAAGGCACATTGCCATATTAAAGGATCTGAGAATTCCTGACATAAGTAAATCTGTTTAACCTTCTTGAACACAGTGTTTCTCAACATTATTTGACTTTGAATGCCTCCCTCTTTTTTTTTTTTTTTCCAATTTTAACTGAATGCCTGGGACTATCCTTCAGAACTCGTGGAATACACTTTGAGACGTACTGTTGTAGAGTGAGAGTCTCTGGAATAGTCTACGGCAGTGGTTGTTGAACTTGAGTTGCATGAGAATCCTGGAGGGCTTGTGAAAGTACAGATTACTGGGCTTCACCCTCAGAGTTTCTGATTTGGGAGGTCCAGGGTGGGGCCTGATAATCTGCATTTCCAGTAAGTTCCCAGGTGCTGCTGTTGCTGCTGGTTGAGGACCACACTTGGAGAACTACTGGCCATAACCAAACTGAAGGGAAAACAAAATTTCTAGGGGTGAGGGTGAAAGGTACCGCAGTCCACTGCTATACAGTGTGCAAATAAATGTACTCATTCAACATATACTGATTGAACTTACGTGCCAGGCACTATGCGAGGTGCTGGGGTTGAATTGGCGGTAGACGTGGTCCTAGTCCCCTTTTGTGTAGTGGAGAGACAGGCAGTAAACAGGTAGAGGAAATGAATCAATAGGCACTTGTAAACCGAGAAGACTGCTATAAAGGAAGCCAACAGTGTGCTATGATACTGAACAAAAGGTGGTCAGGAAAGAGCTCTCTGAGGTGGCTGTGACATTTAAGCTAAGACTTGGGGCTGTGAGAAGGTAGAGGGAATGTTTCAGGCTGGACAAAGGCCCCAAGGGGTGTGCGGAGAGAGTGGCAAGTTCCCAGAATTGAAAGAAGGCCAGTGTGGCTGCAGGAGAGTGAGAGAGAGAGAGAGAGTAGAGGAAAAGCAGGTTAGAGAGGGGAAAGGCAGGGCTAGGTCATCAGAACCAAGTGAGGAGTTTGGGTTCCATCTAAGTGCAAAAGGTTCTGGTGAATATTTTAGAAAGTCACTTTTGGTGTTGTGTGAAGAAAAGACTGTGAGACTGGCGGGGAGACCATAGCTGGGGTCAGGGCAGAAATGACGTGCCTGGAATAGGGTGGTGGCAGTGATCAGGCCACCATGTACTCATGGGGAGAACCACAGTTTGCTTGCAGGCATACCATTCAGGTAGATGGCTCAGGGTTTGATGATGGGTTAAATGCCGGGGGCAAGGAAGAGAGAGTTGCTAAGAAGACTCCTGAGTTTCTGGCCTGAGCAGTAGAGAGAAGGGGAAGAGCTGGAGAAGGAGGAGCAATTCAGTAACATCACGAGACAGTTCATTTCTGGGATAGGAGACAGAAATAAAGAGTTGCTGTTCAGGGGATAGTAAAGTGACCACTGCCACTATTATTCTGCAAATATAGTAATTAGCTGTTTGCTGGTACACAAAAGAAATGATGATGGGGTTTAGTAAGTAATCTTGCAAGACAATTCCCTATATATTATACATAAATGACTGCCTGATTGCCTTTAATTAGAAAATAAATAAGGCCATTTAACACTAAACAGAATGTTGTCTTTCTGTGATAATTCAGAGAGCACTTCAAAATCTCACAGAGACTGTTACTATTGCTGTGTAACAAACCACCCCAACATTTAGTGGCATACAACAGCCATTTTATTATGCTCATGGATTTTGTGGGTTAAGAATTCAGACAGGCATAGTGGGATAGCTTTTTCTCTGTTCCATGATGTCTAGACTCAGCTGGAAAGACTCATCAGCTGGGGTGACTCAACAGACGGGGCTGGAATCATCTGGAGGTGCCTTCACCGCATGTCTGGTGGCTGATGTTGGCTTTGGCCTGAGCCCCTACATGTGGTCTCTCTGTGTGGCCAGGGCTCCTCTCAGGGTCAGCCAGGGCAGCCACAGGGTTGTTGAGTTTCTGGCATAGCAGCTCAGGGCGCCAAAGATAAGTGATTTTGGCAAAGATCTTGAACCTTTGAATTCTATAGGACAGGTAGCTGAATTCATGATCTACTTAATAGAATACTGGGCAAGAAGAGATTGCTGTGCTCAGCATGCTGCCTCTGGGTAATCTGACTCTTAGAGAAGAATAGCTAAGTAAAGGGGATGATCTGGATATTTAGCATTAAACCAGAGAACAAAGATTGTCTTCCCACTTTGGCTGGAAGCCAGTTGTGTGGTTAACAAGTATTTTTCCAGTTTCTTCCACTTGCCCAGCACTGAAAAGTGAAGCAACCAAGCATAATTCATGCTTGTTGGATAATTAAAGAATGTTGGTAAACTAGGACATATAAGAAAAGGCTTGAATTATTTTAAAACATTATTTGGACACAGGTTTCCCAAGATCCTTGCTCTTAGATGCATTCTGGTGGGCTTCGTCGAGGAAGTAACAATCCACAGTGTTTCCTTTAAGTCTGGAAATTATTCTTAATATGGGTTTCGGGGAGTCTTTGATGATTGAACACACTAGCCTGAGTTACATGGTCCAACCCTTAGATGATACCTTTGATCTAGGCAGGTAGATTCCAAAAAGGTGAGTATAGGCATCCCAGCAAGAATGCAAGACGATCCACTGGGGGCAATGCAATGTCTACTTCATTCTGTATTGAAAAATTTCATAATGTATATTTTGTGTGCATCTTATTAAATATTAAATATGATACTGTAGTAGTGTATATGAAATTTATGAGTGACTAGTTAAATACATGAGTAAATTTGTATCTGCTCAAAAAGGTTTCTTTCTGATTGGTGGGCTAGGGGCACTGCTTAAAGGCAAATGTATTACCCTATTTATGTCTTATAACTAATGCTTTTCAAACTTTAACACACATACATATCATCTGAGGAAGCTTGGCTTTCTCAGCACAGTGGGAGAGTGGTTGGAATTTGGGGAATTGATTCACTGTAAGCTCACAAGAGACTAATTTATAAACTAAAATGCCAAATTTATTTCCATTAGCTTGAAAACCACACCTGTCATTTATACATGTTATGTTTTTATTCTTGGACAAAGTAATTTATCTCATGATATTAAATATCACACAAGAATTGGCTTGACGAACCTTGAACTGCAAAAAGAAAATTTTTGGTTCCTAAAGGATATTTGAAAGAAGTCAATATAGCCTAGTGATAGGTTATTCTTGGGATAAAGCATAAAATAGTGGCTAAGAGTGAGCCTTGGTGGCCAGACTGCCTGGTTCCAGCTGTGGCTCTGCCATCTACCAGCTGTACTGTGCTTGGTAATGAGCCTCTCTGTGCCTCTATTTCTTCATCTGTAAAATGGGGATACCATAGTTCCTACCCGTTCTGAGCATCAACCATAAAAAATGCTTAGAGCAGGCTCTGGAACATGGTAAGAACCCAATCAATGTCAGTGATTCTTCTCTATTCTAGGAATTTTTTTTTTCCCTAAAGAATTTACTTTTTGTCTACAATTAGCAAAGCTTAATACTCTAGATATATTCTTACCATGTAACATCCTCTTTTCAATATTGCCCATTTTCATTTGGTTCCTTCGTCATTTCAGTATCTTCAGTGCTTATAGAATAGGAATCTTTAATCTTTACTTTTCATCTCTGTATTCCTGGAACTGACCACAACGCCTGGCTCTCAAAAGCTGCCCGTAACAGTTTATGGCATTACACGTGCCTCAGTGTGTCTTTGGATTGCAGTTTATTGGGTTCACATTGCGTTGCTTTTGGCCAAAAGCATACTTAGAAAGAAAAGTACAGAGTCTTCTTGCCAACTCAAAAGCTTTCTGAGTCCCAGAGGCAGTGCCAGTGTGTGAAGAAAGTGTTGGGAGTGGTGGGGGCTGTGCTGAACTGGAGCATTCGTGCCACAGTAAAGATCTTCCGATTTAGGTTTTACAAGCCTCTGTGCTGGCCAAGCAGAAGATCCGTGGGCAGACTTAGGGTTCAATTTTTGAGCCGTGGTACAGATTAAAATAGGATTTTGGAACCTACTAATATATGTTTGTTGTCTCTACTGAAGTATGAGCTTAAGGTCAAGAACGGTGTTACTTCTCTTTGTCTCAACTCGCCCAGAATCCCTGTGTTCATTGTAAAAGTTATTAGAAGATCCTTCTGTTCATGTCATAAAGTGAGTCAAATCATTGACATCATCAGTATGTAAATGATTTTTAAGTGTATTACCTAAACTGTGTCCAAGTTTAAAGGCTGTCACATACAAATAGATGCTCATAGTCACTATTAAACATTTCTTTCATGGCTCAGGTTTTAGAGTGAATAGCTCCTAAATGCCAGCAACGTATCATATCAGTAATGCTTCTGCAAACTGTATTTTATGGTGCTTGCTCCCAGGAAAACCTGAGCAGTTGACTAAATTGTCCATCATCTTCAGACACTGAATGGCATTTTCTGAGCATCTCTAGTGTCAGAGTGCCTCTTACATTTGGCCTCCTGGTTACTAGTCTCCATTCCCACCTGCTGGAGGTGCTTGCTGGCCTTGTGTGACCCGCTCACTATAGATGGTGTTGGTACTCTACCTTTCTGTCACCCCAGCAACTCTAAGTGGCTGTGGCAGTGATTAGATTTTGTTCACTAAAGATGAGAGGCTTTTCCGGTCAGCAACTCTGTCAGACGACACCTCCCACAGTGTCTGGCACGTTTCCATTTCTTTCCTCTGCTCCCATGCATCTCCAGTCACGAAACCTACTAGACCACATGTTTACCTGGCCCATGGACATACTCTCCCTGCTCTTGTTTGGATCCCGCCATCTTGATTACTCTGGAATTTAGGTGAGACTGGGTGGGTGCCTGAGCCTTCCCCATCTTTGTCCCCACCCCGCCCTCTCTCCCTCTTCCCGGCAGCCAGCCAGAAGGAGCGTGTTGGGGAAAGTTTGGAAACCTGGATTAAATCGTAATGGGCAACATTTGTAGAGTGGTAACCTGGTGGTAGGAAATGTGCCAAGTGCTTTATAAGCATCATTTCATTCCATCTCACAAATCCCCAGGAGGCAGGTAGTATTATTATCCCCATTTTACAGACAAAAAAAACAGTGGCTTAGAGGAAGGTCCAGAAATTTGTTTTAAGACCTGTGGCTCTAGGTGGCCCTGCCAGGGTTTGAATCAGGTCGTTCCGCCTCCAGAGGCCACTAGGACGTACTGCCATCCTCACAGGTGGCTAAAAACCAATGCAGAATAAAGTAAATGCAAAAAAACAAAAACCAACCCCTCCCCCCAAACCCAAAAATGTCCAGGGAATACACGCAAGGGACTACTTCTGAGAGACACTGCTGGGAGTGCGTAGAGGACCCAGAAACCGAGGCGCAGGCCGGCCTGACCGTGCTGAAGCCTGGTGGCAGGAAAGCCAGCGTCCTGGCGCTGGGAGGGACCGCGGCGGGGCTGGGGGCGGCCGGCGGTCAGGCCGCCACCACCGCGCATGCTCGCCCCGGCCGCCGCGCCGTCCCTTCTGTTACCCCGGAGAGCCACTGCTGTGGGGCGCTTTTGAGCTCTCTTCAGCCGGGGGAAGTGCTGACCTGCCCGACCCCACAGTGTGGCCGCCCCCGGAGAACAGAGAGACGCCTCAGAGGGAAAGCGCTTCTGGAATCAGGCCGGGCCTGGGAACTGCAGGACACGGCAGCAGCTGCGCTTCCCTCCTGGCCGCTTGAGCCGGCTCTCCCCGCACCCTTGACCTTGTGCTGCGGGAGAGAGGGGTCCTGCTACCCAGACGCAGCTGATGGTGTCAGAGGCCAGGCCTCCAGGGACCTAAGGAATGTGGAAAGCCCCTGCTCAGCCAGGTTGCAAATTAAAGAGCTTCTCACCCTCTGAATGGAGTTTCCCCACTAACTCTGGTCCTGGCCTAGGGACAAGGCTGGGCAGGTGGGTCCCCAGCACGCCTCCCACCTCTCAAGGAAATCCATCCTTCTGGAAAATTCTTCAGGGAATTTGAGAAGAATTAGGACACCAACATGACCCTGTTTCCTTTCCTTTTTTCCTTTATAAAGCATGTGGACGGAACCATTCCCCCACTGTCACCTCTTCAGCCCTCTCCTTTTAAGAAATAGTGTTCATGTTCTGCATCACCCGCACTGGACCTGCACTGGCCTGTTCACACCAACACGCTGCTTTTTTTCTGCATGACTGTTCCAACAGATTTTCTATGCTGGGAATGTTTCACACCAGTGGTTTCATTTTAATGGGGCCTGTAATCATTTTCATGCACATGTTGGGGCTAGCAAAAGACAACTAAATAGATGTTCCAGATCTTTAAAAAACTCAGTGTTGGTTTCCATGTACTCACCAGCAAATTGGTATTAACTGATCAACACCTAAGTGGACATATAGGAATAACATTTATCTGGCGTCGGGCAGATGGGAGGGGGAGGAGGGGATGGGTATATACATTCATAAAGAGTGCGATGCGCACCGCCTGGGGGATGGACACGCTTGGAGCTCTGATCCTGGGGGGAAGGGGGGAAAGGCAACATACATACCCTAAACATTTGTATCCCCATAATACGCTGAAATTTAAAACAACAAACAAAAAAGACCCTCAGTGTTGGTTTCCTAATTTGACAAGACACTGGGCTGCCAAGAACTGGCATTTATGGACTGGATGTGGACACTTATGTCACTCTCTAGGTCTTATTGTAGGCGAGGTCTTACAGAAATCAGAGTGCGATGGGGGCAGGGCGCAGGTGAGCATTATTGCTAAGGAACAGCAGCTGAGCCCCATAGCTTCTTGTAACCACTTTCTCAGCAAGCCTGTTTTTCTCACCAACTGGGTAAGGCAGGCTCAAATCATGGCTCTAATTGAGAGTGACAGAACTGATAGATCTGAAAGGCTGAGGGCTCTGGGATGGTCAAACAGCTTTGAAATAAGGCCAAGCCCTACCTGAGATGGACTGAGGGAGTTGCTATCTTCAATCAAGGTTAGGGGTGGTACAAAAAACCATGGCACCCACTCCATCCAGACTCTTGTAGACAACCAGTTCTCTGTCTCACCACAGAGACCTGCAGGCCACCCTACGATAGGCAGACCCTTTTCTTATTGGGGTGTATGCTTTGATAAATCAAGTCTAAGATAAATCAAGACAGTACTTCTTTTTATTCCCCCAAGATGTATATTAAGCACTGACTACGTCAGACATGGTGCTAGGTTGATACAGAGATGAATAAAACTGTCCCTGCTCTGCTCCCACAGCCCAGTTAGGGGGAGACAGAAAAAGGAATGGTGGGCAGTTGGCTGTGGTGGTGCCATCCCAGAAACCTGTAGTGTGCAGGAGGGGATGTAGGGTGGAGAATGAGAAGAGGTTTCAGAGGAAAGGAGACTTAAGCTGTTTGTGAAAAAACTCTTCCAAGTGGCCCCCAAACCCCAAATCAGGGGCTTCCTGTTTTATGGCTTTAAGATAATACATTGTCCTTATATTAAATGTCCCCGCTTCATCTCAAGAAGTTGTTTTGTGGTGTGTGTCTCAAAGCATCACACCTCTACATTTCCATCTATCTGAAACACTCCTTTTGGACAGGAGGGCACCACTGCCAACAGTCTTGGCTTTGGCCAAGAGGATAGGAGGAGCTCATCAGATTCATAGGAGGAGGAAATACAGATTCTTAGAAATAAAATAGTACATGAGAGGTTTTAGAACAAAGGTCATAGAGCTCTGTTGATTTTGTTCAGTGGCATTCAGGGACTGAAGCTTAAATGTCTTGTCACATTTAGGATGGGAAGGGAAATCGTGTCAGAACAGCTGTGCTTAATAAGCGTATCATCCTGGGGCTGAAGTTGGGGAGCAAACTAAAATTAGCATTGATTTAAGGATGATAGAGAGGAAAATGCTACATACTAGAACACAGTGTGGGCTAAGGCGTTTAGCCAGTTGGATCACTAATGGTGATGGTGTCTTCTGGGGATTTCAAGACTGAGCATGAAGCACATCAATGACTATGGGGCTGGTGGTGGGACTGTGGTGATGGAGGAGAATACCCTCCATGCTGTAGATGCAGCATGTTGTGAGCTGATAAGTTTCCCTATCTAGAGGAAGTGAAAGTCTGATGTGCTACAGAGGCATGCCTAGATCTGGTACATCTTGAGGTCAGATTGCCCAGAGAGGAACAGGAAGACCTCAAATCTGGAGTAGGCAAGAGATGATGCCCCAGGACCCTCAGCTGATTAAACCCTGTGGCCTCTTTTGTTTTCTAGTCATTATTTTATAATTCAGTGGAAAAAATAATCAATTTTATACAATGTAATATGTAGACCACTTTCAAAAATACATATGGTGTGCAAAGCAAGATACATTTAAGTTAAAAATCATTCACCTCCATGAATGCATAAACTCAATAGAGAAAAGATTTTACTTGTAAGCAAGCAAACCATCCAAATTTTTATTAATGTTTAATTCATCCATGGAATGTCATATCCCTGTATCCTCTCTGGTGTTGAGTACAGAGGTATTTGAGATTTTCATAGGGGAAGACCACATCCTTGCATTCTCTATACTCTCAGAAGTGAGATTGTCAAGTGAGAATTCTAAGATGATCCTAGCCCATGTGAAAAAATACTAGTTAGTCCTGAAACACAAAGCCATTTTTAAAATTTCAAAATATTAAGGGGGTACGAATGTTTTAGGTTATATGGATTGTTTTTGTAATGCTTGAGTCCTGGCTATAGGTGTGCCTATCACCCAAATTAGTGTTCACCGTACGAATTAGGAGGGTTTACTCCCCTCCCCTCCATACCACTTCTCTCTGGTTGCTTTCCACTGAGTTTTATTTCCCTCTGTGCACTTGTCTGCTCATCAGTTAGCTCCAATTTAATAGTGAGTACATGTGGTGTTTGTTTTTCCATTGTTGCAATACTTCACTTAGGAGAATGGTCTCCAGTTCCATCCAGATTGTTACAAAAGCTATTAATTCATCTTTTTTTAAAAAATGTCTGAGTAGTACTCCATGGTGTACATACACCACATTTTATTAATACACTCATGAATTGATGGACACTTGGGTTGACTCCACATCTTTACAGTTATGAAATGTGCTGCAATAAACCTTCAAGTGCAAGTGTCTTTTTAGTAAAAATGATGACTTTTCCTTTGAGTAAATACCCAGTAGTGGAATTGCTGGATCAAATGGTAGATCTACTTTTAGTTCTTTGAGGAATCTCCATAGTGTTTTCCATAGAGGTTGTACTAATTTGTAGTCCCACCAACAGTGTTTAAGTGTTCCTTCCTCTTTGCATCCACACCAGCATTTACTGTTTTTAGATTTTTTTAATAGAAGACATTGTAACTAGGGTAAAGAGATACCTCATTTGTGGTTTTATTTTTATTTTTTATTTTCTTTGAGACAGAGTCTCACTCTGTTGCCCGGGCTAGAGTGCCGTGGCATCAGCCTCGCTCACAGCAATCTCAAACTCCTGGGCTCAAGCGATCCTCCTGCCTCAGCCTTCCAAGTAGCTGGGACTACAGGCATGCGCCACCATGCCTGGCCAATTTTTTCTATATATTTCTAGTTGTCTGGCTAATTTCTTTCTATTTTTTTTTTCAGTAGAGACAGGGTCTCGCTCTTACTCAGGCTGGTTTCAAACTCCTGAGCTCAAACGATCCTCCCACCTTGACCTCCCAGAGCACTAGGATTACAGGCATGAGCCACCACACCTGGCCTCATTTGTGGTTTTAATTTGCATTTTCCTGATGATTAGTGATGTTGAGCATTTCTAAATGTTTCTTGGCCATTTGTCTTTCTTCTTTTGTGAAGCATTTGTTCATGTCTTTTGCCCACTTTTTAATAGGGTTGTTTGATTATCTTAATGATTTGCTTGAGTTCTTTGTAAATTCTGGTTATTAGCCCTTTATTGGATGTGTAGCTTGCAAATATTTTCTCCCATTCTGTAGGTTGTCTATTTGCTCTGTTGATTGTTTCCTTAGCTGTGCAGAAGCTTTTTAGTTTAATCAAATCCGACTTACTGATTTTTATTGTTGTCATGATTGCCTTTGGGGTCTTTTTCATAAACTCTTTGCCTACGCTGATATACAGAAGAGTTTTTCCTAACTTTTCCTGTAGAATTCTTATGGTTTCATGCCTCAGATCTAAGTCTTTATCCATCTTGAATTTTTGTGAGTGGTGAGAGGTAAGGGTCCTGTTTCATTCTTCTGCATGTGGCTATCCAATTTTACCAGCACCATTTATTGAATAGGGCTTCTTTTCCCCAGTGTACATTGTTGTCTGCTTTGTCAAAGATCAGTTGGTTATAGATAGATGGTTTTATGCCTGGGTTCTCTGTTCTGTTCCATTGGTCTATGTCTTTATTTTTGTACCAATACTATACTGTTTTGGTTACTATAGCCTTGCAGTTTGAAGTCTGTTAATGTGGTTCCTCCAGATTTGTTCTTTTTGCTTAAGATTGCTTTGGCTATTTGGGCTTTTTTCTGGTTCCAAACAAAGTGTCGAATTATTTTTTCTAGAACTGTGAAGTAGGACTTTGGTAACTTGATGGGGATTGCATTGAATTTGTAAATCACTATCACTTTGGGTAGTGTGGACATTTAAGAGTGTTGATTCTACCAATCCATGAGCATGATACGTTTTTCCGTTTGTTTGTATCCCCTGCAATTTCTTTCTTCAGAGTTTTGTAGTTCTCCTTGTAAAGATCTTTCACCTCCTTGGTTAAGTATATTCCTAGGTATTTTATTTTCTTTGTAGCTATTGTGAAATACAAAGCAATTTAAAGTTGAGTTGGGGTATAATATACCCTATAGTCTAAGTTCCTGCAGGCCAGATGCATCCCTAGTGACTATTTTCTCTGATGGGTATTCTCAAGTAGGTGTAGGTTTATCTGACATTACCCTGGAGATGGAGAGGTGCATCTCCTATATCCCTTGTCTTTGAGAAGTGCTATTATGTACCCATCTCTCAGTTCTGGGACCACTCATATTAATCTATAATTAAGGGGCTTGGAAGCCTGCCATTTTGCATTATACCCTTGCTAAGCAGAATGCTTCATATAGGAATTTTTGTAGTTTAGATTTCTATTCCGTTGGGTCAATTTAGAAAGGGCATAGATGAATGCTTCATAATTTGTTGATGTACAAATTGGGCCTCTGGTTGTCTGCCTGAGGACTTTTAATGCATTTTTAGTGTATTTATTTCCAATAAGTTATAAGGAGGGGCCTTTATCCATAGGTGACTTGAGTTGCAAAATTCTCTTCTCAAGCATCAGAAAGGCTTGGGGAGGGTGTTCTGGCTTGGGGTTGCCTTATTTGAAGGTCTTTAGCTTTGGGGGAGGAGAGAAAGGGCACAGCTCCTATCTCTCCAGGATTTAACAAGATCTGACTCTGCACAGGTACTGAGATTGGATGAGAAAGAACGACTTCATGGCAGCAAGGATGTATTCTGAGCAGGAGTTGAGAGCTGCTGATGTGCAGGTATTTTAGGTGGTTCTAGCAGAGGAAGAGACTCTCCTGTGGGTCCCATGACATAAAGGATGAAGAATGCAAGGCCCAACTCCAGAGCCTGAGAGAGGCTTCAGCTACCTTTGGGTTGAGGTAGGACAGGTTGCAATGGCCAGGATACAGGACACAATGGTTGATGACTTCAAGGGGGAGAGAAGGCAGGCAAAGCACTGCTATTGGCTGTCTTTGGGCAGAGTCAGCCCTCTACTTGTAAACAAATATCATTTCTTAATAGTAAAATTGTTTCCCCAGAAACTGTTCTGTGTCTTCTTGTTTTCTGCTATAGTCATCAAGAGGAACTGAAAAATTAGGGTAAGCCACAAAGATGTCATTAAAAATAGTGATAATAGGATTGCTAATGTTTATTGGACATCTAGTTTGTGCCTGCAAGGAAGGTGATCCTATTTTAATTTTATAGAAAAGGAAAATAAGTATCAGAGAGGTTGATTTATTTGCTCAAAGTAACATAGTTCATACCTGGTAGAGGAGGGATTCAAAGTTGGGTCATTCTGACTTGAGTCTATGTTTTTTGTAATGAGAGTGAATGTGTGTGTGTGTGTGTGTGTGTGTGTGTGTGTGTGTGTTTGCGTCCATCCGTCCATGTCCCTATCTTTATAGGTCACTTGATAGGAAAGAGTAGAGTAGGACCAAAGGCCTCCAAAGTGCTGTGAGGAGGATGAAAGCACATTCTTCCTTGGAGAGAAATTCTTACTGGTTAGTTAATGCCCTACATGGTGGTGTTGAGAGAACACAAAGAATGTAGAGTCAGGAAACCCAGGGTCACCAAATATTGGTGTGTGCCTTTGGGCAAGTCACCTAATTTTCTGAGTCATCCTTAATTCTTGTCCTCTAAAGTGGGGATAATAATACCTATTTGATCAGTCTCCTTGAATTTTCTTAAGAATCAATGGATGTATTGTATAGAGCATCACTTTGGCAACTTTATGGGGCATTAGACAAATTACACTTTTACCGTGTTTGATCACACATGTAATATTTTGTCATTTGCAAAGAAACACATTCACATATTGATTATTTAAAACCTACGATAAGATAATGGAAAAAAAGATAATGGAGGCTTTAGACAGGAAATAATGTCTGGTGCTTTACTATTTATTATTTGTAATTAGTTAAGAATAGCTTGTGTTAGAGCAGACCTGTTTTGTTGCTGTTTTTTAATAGGAAATTCTTTTCTTATGTACAAAAGGAATTTTATTCTCTCATTTCTAAACTGCAAGTCTTGAAATACAGTCGAAAAAGAACATGAAGAACATCCATAAAATTATTCATCCAGAGATAATCATTGTTAACATCCTGGTGTCTTGTGCCGATCTGATATCTTAGGTCCAGATAACTGCATCGGTGATTTTTATTATCAGTATTACACATAAGCTCTGTTTCTAAAGTGTCCACCTGGAGGTTGAAAAAAGCTGTAAAGAGATTCTAATCATTTCAGTTAAAATGATTTTCTGTGGACCACAGAAACTGTTCTCTAAGTTTTTGCCTTTAATTATGAGAGAGAAAGAGAGAAAGAAAGAGGAAGAGGGAGAGAGGTGCCCATAACTAAGAGTTATGTTATGTGCAGAGCAGATGCCTTTGAGCATCTCCTTTCATGGCATGCTATTTCATTGTATTTGGCGTTTTCTAACACTGTGTGTGTGTGTGTGTGTGTGTGTGTGTGTGTGTGTGTGTGTGTGTGTGTGCGTGCTCTTTGCCAACAAGAGTGTTTAATATTAGTCTATTGTTATAGAAAGCCCCTTATCTGGAGTCAAGAGAACAAGATTCTTTCAGGCTCCGTGAAGGCAGGACCCTGTCTCTTGAATGCTGCTGTATCCTCAAGACTGAGCATGGTGCCTGGCACATGACGGGCCCACAGTTAATATTTTGTTGATTATATGAATGAAAGTTTCCATCACTGCCGTTAATAGCTGTGTAACCTTTGGCCAATCAGTTAAACTCTCTGGATGTCTCCAGTGCCCTTCCAGTTTAAATATTTTATAATTCTAGGCTTCCCCTCCTGAGATTTTGATTCTGACCCTGTGTGGTTGTTTACCTGATGACAGTGTTTCACCATTGCTAGCTTCTTATAGCTGTAAAAAACTAGCAGCTGCCTTCTCTTTACCCTTTCTTCAATAGGAGATAGTTTTCCAGCTGATTAAGTTATTTTCTTAGTTATCAGCCTCATATTAGACATCTATGTTTGTTGAATACATTGGTTAATGAATTAATTAAAAGAGACAGTGAGCCTGTGGTGGGGCTGTAACTGCAATTAGACTTCTCATCTCACTGGTTAGTGCTTGGAAACAAAGAGCAGTTCCAATCTGTGGGCTTCTTTAAATACACTTAGCCGTAAAACACTCCCACCGTGTGTTCAAGGATTATCGTTTCTTCATGAAAAACTATTTAACAAATGCATTAAGTTTAAAGATGCTGTTTCTTAATATGCTTAGGGTGCTGCACAGAGCATTTGTGAACTTTATTAGCTTTTAGGATGTGAGGGAAGGTGGTGCTCCAAAGACCTGCTTTGGTTTCCATTAGAAGCTCCTGGTGATTGTCTTTGCAATGGGTGGATGTATATTACTGTTTAACTAGTGACAAAGCATGAACATCTTGGCCAGTGTTCCATTCTGTAGGACATAAGAACCCTTCTCCGTGTTCTGTTTCCACTGGCTCTCAAGAAATATTCCTGGCCACATGATGATATCAGGGCCCTATAAAATAGTTGGTACTCTATCAATAGCTTTCCTGAGCAGAGACCACTTTAAAGAGGGCCTCTGTCACTTGGGAATCTCCAGGCATGCCAAGGGTCCTGGGGTAATCCAGTGCTGACATGTTGCAATATACTCAAAGGTTGGGTGTAAACCATTTACCTTCCCACTTAATTTTCTACATTTATTTTCTACATCCTTAATACACATTTATCAAAGGTTTTGTTTAGGAAACAAAAACCTTCTACGGGATTTTGAAGAGAAATATTGCTTATGTCTATTTTTAAAGCATGTAGACTTTAATCCAACAGGTCATTCTTTTGTAGGAACTTCACTTTTACATCTACACATGAGCAGAACATAACATGAGTTGCCTCTGAATTAACCCCCTGTTGATTAGATTTTGTCATTTCTTTTCTGCTATCAACTTAATTAATTTTGTTGCCGAGGGGAACTTTTTAACTTTTAAATACATTACACAAGAGAAAGAATATGTTTTATTTGCCTGCTTATATATTTTTGAAACAGTTTTATTGAAATATCATTGACATACAATAACCTACACGTATTTAGAGTGTATAGTTGGTGAAATTTTGACATATGACACCATCACCACAATTGAGATAATGAACATACCCATCAGCACAAAAGTTTCCTACTGCCCGTCTGTAATCTCCTCCCCAGCCTCTTCAGGCAACTGCTGATCTGCTTTATCTCACCGTGTATTGGTTTGCATTTTCTAGAATTTTATATAAAGGGATTTATACAGTAGATATGTACTTTTTTTTGGCCTGGCTTCTTTCATTCAGCACAATTATTTTGATTCATCCATGTTGTGACATAAATCAATAGTTCATTCCTTTTAATTACTGAGTAGTGTTCCATTATATGGAAGTTTGTCCATTCATCTGTTGGTGGAAATATGAATTACTTCCAGTTTTTGGCAATCGGATAAAGCTGTCATGAACATTCCACGTGTAAGTTTCTATAAGGACATGTGCTTTCATTTCTCTTGGGTAAATACCCAAGAGTAGGATACCTAGATCATATGGTCCATATTTAACTTTTTAAGAAATTGCCAAAATGTTTTCCAAAGTGATTGTATCATTTTCCATTCCCACTAGCAGTGTATGCATATGACACTTTCTCTACATCCTCACCAAAACTTGATATCATTAGTCCTTTTAATTTTAGCAGTTTTAGTAAGTATGTAATATGGTTTTAATCTGCCTTTCTCTAATGACTAATGGTGGTGAACATTGTTTCAAGTGCTTCTTTGCTATCTCTGTATCTTCTTTGGTGAAATATCTATTCAAATATTCTGTCTACTTTATGATTGTATTGTTTGCCTTCATATTATTAAGTTTTGAGAGTTCTTTGTATGTCCTAGATAGCAGTCCTTTATCCAATATATGCTTTACAAATATCTTCACCCAGTCTGTGGCTTGTCTTTGTTCTCCTAACAGTGTTTTGAAGAGCAGAAATTGTTAATTTTGATGAAATGCGGTTTATCAATTTATTCTATTATGGATTGTACTTGGGTGTCCTATCTAAGAAATCTTTGCCTAACCCAAGGTCAAAGGATTTCTACTATATTTCCTTTAGGTATTTTATAATTTTAAGTTTTACATTTAGTTTTAGGATCCATTTTGTTTTAATTTTTGTCTAGGGTGCAAGGTATGGATTGGAAGTTCCCTCTTTTTCTTTCTTTTTTTTTTTTGACATATGAATATCTAATTGTTCCAGCACCATTTGTTGGCAAGGCTATCCTTTCACCACTAGAGCAATGATTCCTTTTTGTGCCAGTACCATATTGTCTTGATTACTGTAGCTTTGTAATTAGTCTTAAAATCAGGTAGTATTAGTTCTTCAATTTTATGCTTCTTGCCTGCTTATACTTTTTACCTATAAGAATTTCATCCTTAGGTCTAGATTTAGGGTAAGAGTGCTAATTGTAATGAAGAATAACTTTCATTTTGTAAACCAAGGTTTGTAACTATTCAGAGTCAGCATGAACAATGGAATCAGATCTGGTTTTGAATCCTGGTTTTTACTACTTACTAGCTTTGTGACTCTGGACAAGTTACTTGTCATCTCAAAGTTTCAGGCTCATTAACAGTACAATGGGAGTGATCATATTTGCCTCACAGTATTGTTTTAAGGATCAAATTTGAAAATACAAAATTTTTGCTCAATATGCATTATATTTTTAAAAATTAATGCAATGAAACTATCCAGTGCCTAGTTATGTAAGGAAGATAAAATCAAAATGTCTTTGGCATTCTCATTGTTCTTATTTTATCTTCATTTTAAATTCTTGTGAGTGATTCTTATTTAGTTTCAGGAGTTAGATACAGTTTTGAGGGTTGAACTTATAATTTGAACATTTTTATGTATAGAAAAATGTACTGGTGTTTTTCATATATCCATGTTACATTCAAATGGATGAGTTAAAAACACCAACAGAATGATGGTTGAATGTAATTGTGTGATGGTGGGAGCATGTGGGGACAGAGATTTGCTGTCACCTTTGAGGCATGGAAGACTCCAGCCAAGGAAAATCTAGCTCCATGATGGTTCTATTCATCCTCCATGCATGAAGGATGAATAAGGGATTGTAAATCTAAATTTTCCTCTTTTGGCGACTTGGGGAAGACAATGATCCATCTCTGTTTTGTCTAAGTGAGGACATAGTTGAATTTTCATTGAAAATTGAATTAAACAATATAAAAACTTCACACATCACAAGAAAAAGACTAATAACTGAATTTAACAATGGGTAAAAGGTATGTATAGGTAGTTCGCAGTTGAAAAAACCAAAGCATAGCATGCTGGGCCCATCATATTGGCAAAGAGTAGTAAGGCCAATAGCATCAAATACTGGCAAGAATGTTGGTTAAAGGAACTAATATATGGCTGGTAGAATTGTAAATTGGTAAAACTACTTTTGACAGCTTTTGGCAATACATAATACAATTGAATGTGTGTAAACCCTAAGATCCGACACTTAGAGAAATTCTCACACATATGCGCAGAAAGATGTGCAAAGATACACATTGCAACCCCATTTGTAGTAGTGAAGAATTGAAAACAACCTAATTTCTCTCTCTTTCTCTCTCTCTCTCTCTCTCTCTCTCTCTCTCTCTTTCTCTCTCCCTCCCCCTCTCTCTCCCTCTCTCTCCCTCTCTCTCCATCTCTCCCTCTTTCCCTCTTTCCCTCTTTCACTCTTTTCTGCACCAGAGCACTTTACCCCTAAAGGTATTTTTTTTTAACTGGAGCTCTAAAGCAAATATAGGAAAATGTTAACATGTTTTATTTAGGGCACATATAAGACTGTTACTTTCTGTACTTCTCTGTATATATGAGTTGTTAAAAATTGAAAGTAAATGTGGACATTTTTAAAAGAAGCATGACATTTGTTTGTACTCATTTTCTTTCCTTTCTTCTTTACAACCTTCTTTTATAATAATTCCTCACTTTAATACCAAGCATCCTTTCCATTTTGTGTCTTATTTGATTTAAATCTATAATGTGTCTTTGGCTCCTTTCCTCACATAACTCCAAGGTACCTATTTTGTATTCAGAGTTTCTTTAGATATCTCCTTCTCTCTAGTGACCTCTGTTCAATATCACATTAAACTTACTGAGCCTAAGTTGTCAGTTATTTCCCAGCTTTTTCGATTTTAGTTGGAGTTTGAATTGACAATTGGAACTTCTGTATTTCATGGGCTTGTTTCCTTAATATTGCTCCACCCGCCTGTCTTGGTATGTAAGACATTCATATATAGGGAGGAATGTTTGTTTTAGTGTATGGCAGATACTTAGAAGGCAGATTAGATCATGCACTTGTAGTTGCAAATTTCCAAAGCATGTAGCCAACAATTCTTAATCTTCAAAACAGAGACTTGGGGTGCTCCCTCAGTCTGCCTGTCCATACAGTATTTTTAGCTGCTGGAATGGCCTCTCTGCTCATGTCAAACTCGCTTCGCATGTACATATTTCAAGTTCCCTATTTTCTTTCATCTGCTTCTTCTTTGGTAAACAGATGACTCCGAAACTTCCTCTGCCTGATCTCTGTATGACATACTGCAAATTTAGCTCTGATCCCCGCTGGCTGTGTGTGTCTTTGGCTATTCATAGCAGGGGAGGGTTTACCTTCCTTCCTCTGGAGAAACTCCGGTCTTCTCACTTCTCATGTGTCTGAATCTGTTTTTAAAGGGCTATTTGGAATTAGAGTTGCTGGGTGAGGAAAGAAGATCTTTGTTTTTGTGCTACTTGGACAATCTTTAAAAACTATGCTGATGAGCCACTTCTGGTGTGTGTTACTATGCTTGCTTTTGGGGTATTTTCTCCTCTTGTTTTCATGGGTGTTATAAAGACCTATGTAACTATTCAACTGTTGGTCATTACAGAGTCCACTTGCGCAGAACATGAAAATGAATGCAAACAACGCAGAGCGCTTAGCTCATCCTCTGTGGCTTAATGCTCCTCTGGTTTCGCCCTGATTCTGGATTCTAATTTTGATCCAGAAACTACCGCTAAATCAACCTGTAAGATAAAGGATAGGTTCCAAGACTGACCTGAAGTCTGGCCAAGGGCTTCCAAGGTTTCCAGATAAGCTGGAGCCAATAACGCCTCTAGGGAGTCCTGGGCAATATGTATTAAATATTTATTTCTCAATTCAGAAGAGATTTTTTTGTTGTCATTTTAGACTTCCTGCCCTGACCAGTTCAGAACTGGATGGGTTTGGGGAAAATATTCACTAAGACATTTGACCATTGCATTTGGTAATTTTCATAAATCATTTAACATTATAAATACCACTATTTACCACTTCCCTGTTATTGTTTTTGTTCTAATGTCTTAAATTTGGAAACTGGTAACCGGATTATAAGTTTCTTTAGGGTGAAAGGATTGACTATTTTAAATTTTGTATCTCCCTAATATCTACCACAACGTCTGGCATATAACAGATTCTAAATAAATGTCTATGTCTAGACAATATGGCTGAATAGACAGTTGGAAAACATATTCCAAAGTCACTGTACTTATTTCTCCTTTCTCCTGTCCTTCCTTTTTTACTATTCCAGTTTTCATCCCTCTTAGGCTAACATTTTGGATGATTTGTAGCATCATATTTTGGTACTGGTTCCCATAATACTTACTTCATATCTCTTCCCCCAAATTTTGTTTGTTTTTTAAAAATAGTGTTTTCCCCTCCTTAGGCTTTGTCCCTCCTGTCTTAAGTTATTTTAAACATTATGCCTGATCTCCATCTGATTCTTCTGTTATCTTACGCTGGTTGCTATGTCTGCTAATTCTAGCCTATGGCGAATTGTTTCCACATGGGTGGCTCAGGCTTGCGAGTTCATTTTCAGTGGAGATTTAATCTGTGGGTGTCCCAGCTTGCCTGGATTGAGGGCACACATCTCCAGGAAGCTTTTGTTTCTACTTCTAGGCACCCAAGAGGAATCATTGCTCTAGAACTAATTTTTATGCCTATTTTCAACTTGAAAGTTCCTGGCCTATACAGGTATTATAAATTCAAAACCCCAAGCCACAAGAGGGCAGACTCTAGGGATGCAAATGCTCAGTGGAAACGGTTTTATTCCCCCACCAAGAGCCTAGGACAAGGCATCTGTTTGCCATCTATCTATGTGAGTGTTTGGCTTTTTTTCAAGCGCACCATTTCACTTTAGGAGTCTTTCTTTAGGACCACTTCCAGGGTCTTTTTTTGTGTGAAGGTCTCAGACCCTGTTCTCCATCTCACCTCCCGTCCCCTAGCAAGTGCTAAGTCCCAACCCCCTGGTGTATTGATTTCTGCAGTGTAAGTGCATGTGCTTCCTGCTTTGGTTCTCTGTTTACTCTCCATATCTGGCCTCTTTCTATTTAATTTCTTGTAAACTCAATTAAAAGGATGTTTATGTTGTCATATTTCCCCTAGGATTTCTTAGGGATTATAGTGGAAAGGTTTTTAGACTATCAAGGCAACTTCTAAGAGACGTTCTTGTCTTCATTTTTATAAAGAAAAAAGTTTCAGGGTGGAAACTGGGACACCTGATTTTTTGACATCAATTTGCTGCGTTAGGCAAGTCATACAAGCTGCTGAGGGCTCAGATTCCTTATCTTTTAAATACTGATAATAAGACTTAAAAACACAGTTGTTAAAGATGTGTTTCCCCTGATGTGGATGCTATGAGCTCAAGTAGTAAAATAGTTGAGAAGATATTTGAAAAAAATAATAATAAAAGCACTCCATACTTATCAGATAGATTTGTTTCTTCTTCTAGACACCCTAAGGATGTCATTAGTTTCGAACTCAATTTTACTGATATTCTTTCTAAGGTTTTCTTTCCTTTCCGTCTTTCTTTCCTTTCTTTCCTCTAGAGCCTTCACCCTTCTTGTTCTACCATTGCATCTCCTACTCCATTAGTTTACCATATGGCAAAGTACAGTGCTCTTGCACTTAGGCAGAGAGGATGCACTGCCTCTGGGCTGATTTTTACCAAATTGAGCATGGTGATTGCTATGGCTCCATGATCGAGCCACAGTAATCATTCCTTAACTCACTCCTTAATTTAACTTGTTATATGGTTCTGCTGCTTTGGAAAACTAAGGGACTGCCACCTGAATACAGGTCTTCTCTTCAGTTACCTGTCTGTGCCATGTCACTGAAGGAGAGTATCAGTTGGCATACTTGTCCTGGAAATTACCAGGACATATTAACAGGAACACGGGGATTTATCAAGAAGTTTTACAATATGATCTCATAGAACACACCCTTTTTATGTTATAGAAACTTTGGATTGAACAAGCTGTGTCATAAAAGGGTCCACAGAATCAGCAAAACCAGCCATGTAATAACAGGCCAACCAGAGTTGCAAGGCAGGGAGGGATGTTGGAGTTTTTTGGTTTTTTATTTGAGGCCAAGGTCTTAAACAGAGCATGGACTTTTGCTTCAGGTCAAATGAAGTCATAATTCAGGCTAGAATAGTCCCTGTTTAAATCACTTAAGCAAGGCTTAATTTATTGAACTAAATCCTGGAACTAATTCAATCCCCAGAAGAACATATAATTATATGACTTTCATCCAAAATCCCAAGAGAAATTTTTAAGTAGATATAGTGAGAATTCAAAGGGAATATGAGGCTAAAATAGAAAATGCTTGTAGGGTTATCAGTGGAAGAAACAGAAAACATTTGTGAAAGTCTGATCTCAGTTATTTGTATAGTTCATTGCACAAAACAATACACTTGATTCTCAAATAAACATGTTTTCAAATATTGAATCTTTCTTTTATCAAATATCAAATCTTTATTTTCAAAGACAGGGTGATGTAGCTATAGTAGGGTTGATCATGGTCTTATAACTTAATGAATTTTCCAACACCTATCATTATTTTTTAGTTGCATGACTTCTATTAAATATTTCCACTCATCCATATTAATTGCCTGCAGCCACACACAGACAACAAAAGTTTCCAGCTAATTCTAACTCCTCTTTTTATCCACTTAATGTTAGTTCATCCCTCCATAAAACCTATTCACCAGACCTTCTAACAAATAGACTGGTTTGAAGATCAATTCTTGTCATGTCCCCTGCCTGCCATCTGTTTTAGATGTTAGTGAGTCATGAAATGCTGAAAAGCAATAGTGTGAACGAGTCAGAGGAAGAGGCAGAGGGCCTAGACCATCAGAAAATAGAATAATATCCTCAGGCTAATCAAGAGTTGTTAGGTTGATTGTATGGTCAAGATAACAGGAATGATGATTAAAATCAACAGCTGAATCCAAAAATCTCAAAACAACATGCATGCTGGTTTTAGGAGAAACCTTAAAGACACAGCATACAGGCTTTGGTCTCCATTGTATGGAGTAGTCAGTGAGAGTTGTGGAAGAGGCCACACACACACACTAGTTCAGTTCAGCCAATTATGCTGAGCACCTAGTATGTTGCTACTATGCGGAAAGGGGAGTAAGAGTTGTTCTTTACTCAAGGGAGTTTTCAGTCTTGGAGGGAAGATACCACACAACTGTCTGTGCTGGTGACAGTAATGGCTACGCATGGAGCACGGCTGTGTGCACTTGCCTCCTGCTTGCCCAGGGCTTTATTTATTTACGTTATCTTGGTTCCTCTTATCAGTCCTCTAAGGTACATATTATTATCTCCAGTTTATAGATTAGTAGGCAGTATTTTTTCCCTTGCATGTTGCCATGTTGCCTCTCAGCACAGCGTGTTAAATGCCTTGCCAAGGATGCCGACTAGAGTCTGACAGGTGAAGGTCCTATCTCGGCTCTGCTAACTATCTGGTGCCTTGAGGAAATGTCTTAATTTATTTGAGCCACAGAGTCTTCTCATCTATAAAACAAAGATGGTAATATCTACCTCAGCTCTCAGCTTAAATGTCAACATCCCCAGAAAGTTCTTACCTGACCCCTCTTATTCCCATCTGTCCAATCTTTTAATCCTATACACTGTTTTAATTTTGTCATAGCCTGTATCATCATCTGAAGTGATTCGTGTGTCACTTATTTGCCTGACTATTGTCAGCCTCCCACCTGAATGTAAGTTTCATGAGGGTGGGGACTGGGCCTGTTGAGTCTCAGAACTTGGTTCCTGGCATGGAGTAGGCACTCAGTAAGTATTATGCGAATGAGTAGTTGTCTAGGCAGTAGCTAATGAGGATAGAAAGGAGAAAATGACTGTACTTATGTTTAATGTCCTCGTGAACCATTCCACTATGTTCCCTTAGAAAGAAAATAAATCATTGAAAGCTTTGACCTGTGCTACTAAGGCAGGGTAGAGGGGTTTTAACATGTTTTATTGTTGTTGTTTTTTCACCATACTGAAGGTTTACGAATATTGTAAGTGGAAATTCATCATCCAATGCATGAGAGTGCATCCTTTGACCTGAGCCGGGCTTCAGTAAAAAGAGTAGGTAGGCAAATACCATGCACAGACAGAACATGAATCCTTTGTAAGTGTGACTGTAGGGAATGCTGAGAGAAAATGTGTAACCAGAACTCACATCAGCAGGTGTTTGGCCTTCACGCTCTTCCACAAGCACCAACCTCAGAGTGAGTGACACACCTTACTATGTATGTCTACAAAAGGCACCTCCAGCCGCCACTGACCTGTTTTATATCTTTGACATTGTTTGTTTTAGGATTCTGAGAAACGAACTCCCCTTCATGTGGCCGCGTTTCTGGGAGATGCAGAGATCATTGAACTCCTGATTCTGTCAGGTAAATAACCGCTGTACTCAAAAGGCAACTGCAGATTAAAGTTTAAATGACCAGTTTACTAGGTTGACTACTATAATGAACCCGAACAAAATTCCTTATGATACTGATGGAAATTTACTTGATGAGTGATATTATCTGTACACAAAGGGCAATACAAGAAGTTGTTCTTATTGAAAAGCGACTTCTCCAGTAAAATTTTTATATTGCTTTGAAAGTCTTATTCCTGGATGTCTAGTCAGGCCCAGCATTGTGGACAAATTCAGTACATTTGGATATGTTTTGATTTTCTTTTTAATTATAGAAAAATAAAAGGAAAGAAAACTAGTTTAAAGTCTACATGAACACACTCCCGCCCACACTCGGTGTGTAGTGTATGTGTATATACACTTTATAGATATACACATATGTACTATATATACACTATATAGTACATATACACTATATATGCTACATATACATACACTACATATATGCTATATAAATATACATTTAGTTTATATACTCAGTGGGTATATTTATATATATTTAAATTGGACTGCAAAACAATACTGTGTTTTGCTTATAGATACATGACTATGAATATGTAATAAAAATATAAAAGCATGAATGGTAGGGACCCATATCAATTCCTGACCTCTGAGTAGGTAGGCTGAGTGAGAAATGTCTTGAGGGAAGAGCATAAAAGGAACTACTATAACTCTCTAAAATATTTTATTTTTAAAAAATTGGAAGGTAATATGGCAAACATGTTAAATCTGGCTTGTATGTACACTGGTGTTTGTGATATCACTCTTTTTATTTTTCTATGTATTTTAAGTGTTTCATCAGGTTTAAAAATGCCAATGCTTTCATTTTTGGAAACCTGTATGCTTAGTACATCTCACCGAACAGGTTTCCAAAACCATTATGTGCGTTCTCCCTTGAGTGTTTGCTAGATAAACCCTGGAATGAATCTGAGCATGTGCAGGCATCTCACTGTAGCTTGTCTGCAGACAGGCTGCCTTTCTTCCTCCTCCTTTTTGTCATGGGAGATTAAAATCTAGAGGAAACACCTCTGCCCACGGACTAGGCAAAAGGCTTATAATAAGGTTTTGCCTTTGTTTGCATAGTAAAGGGAAGCTGTAGAATTCCAAAATAAGCTACGCAAAGGTAGGAGCTAATAATACATGTATTCAAGCAGATGTGGAGAACATGATGGAAAAGAAACAAGAATTGTGCTGGGATGTACAAGAAAGATTCACATTAGCCTCATTTTTGTTGTGTTCATGATCTTGGGGTGGGTTTCCCCAGGAAACAAGTATTCTGTGCCTCAAAACACGTGTGCCCTGTGCTCCTGACAGGAGCTAACACGTGGAGTTTAGGTTAGATTTCATGTGGCATTCCTTGCACTCTTGAGAACAAGCCTTTCTTCCTTCCGACAAATCTAAAGATGTTCCAGGGCAGTCTTCCAAGCAAACATGTATTGTTTGGTGTTGGCATAGACTATGGCTAAGAGCCAGCACACACTTGGCCAGTTGCCCTAGCAGTTGAAATTTGGCCCATGGAAGATTGTAGGCAGAATCAGTGGAGGTGTAACATAAAGAATTTTGTATTATCAGAATTCAGGTAAAGCAAAATAAATACATACATACATACATACATAAATGAAATAAAAAATTAAATTAAAAAAAAAAGAGTTTTGTGGTATGACACCTAATGGTCCCAACCAGCTATACCCATTACTTAAACATTCTCTTAAGAGACCTCTCAGCATCTCAGAGGAATGTTTGTTTCACGAATGTGCAAATTCAAAACTTTATCTTTGATTCCAACTTTATGGTGTTCTTTTTTCTATATCTGAAAGTGAAAGTTTTTATTCTGCAGCATGAAGTTGACCCATCTTTTTTTTTCTAGGCATCTGGGGCCAGTTATAGTTTGAGAAACTTGGTTTCATATCACCTTCATGTGGGCATAAAAATCCACCAGCCTCTCTTTAACTTTGGCTGAGTGAGTAGAGCTGGGAGAAGCTGTTGCACATATCTTGATCTATACACCTGTTTTGTCTTGGAATTACTGAGATGTTAATCTCTTTAGCGTAATTTTGGTTCAACTTGTGATGGAATTTTTCCTCCTCTCTCCTATCAAATTAGGAAGACTTAAGGCATGAGAGAGCATTGGGAAAGTTTTTTTTTTTTTTAATTGTGGAAGCAGAAGCAAACTCTTGTAATTAACATTGCTTTTATTTTCCTCGAAAGATCCTTTATTCAATTCATATATTGTTTTCCTAATATTGCAAGAACATGATGATTTCATCTCTGAGCATGCTTCTGGCAGCTGACCCTTTAGCGAATCCAACCAAACTGTTTTCCAATTTAATAATGAATGAGGTGCTAACGATTCCCATGTTGGACAAATAATTTGGCCTTGCCCGAACAATGCATTACAGCTGTATTCTCCATTGTTGTATTAACTTACAGAGCATGGTGTAACCCAAGCCTGCTAAATTCCTACTGACATCTCCTTTCAGCCAGGTGGTTGGCAACCTGAATGTCTCTGAACAGACAGGGAGGACAATGTCTTGGGGAAGAATTCGGGCCTTGCAAATTTTACCTTCTTATAACTGCCAGTCCAGATTCTGGCCTTGTTTCCCTCCCGACTCTAGCTTCTGTTTGGGAACTGGCTGAGTCAGGATTAAGGCAAAGAGAAGATCAGAGACGTCAGTGAGAGCCAATCAGTGCCTAAGAGTTAAGAGACTAGGCTTGATATACACGAAGCAGAACACACAGAAAATTGACCACAGTAGAAATACCCTATAGAGAACACTCTGGAGAACAAGCAAGAATTGCAGAGACGTGTTAATGGAAGAAAACTGGAAGTGCTCACCCTCTAATATGGAGCATTTGTGAGGTATAACTGCTAAGTAAAATTTATTAGAGTTTATGTCACCAAACCAAGTGGTAGTCCTACAAAATTATTTATGATGTTTCAAAATGTGTTCACCACTCTCAATGCAAATTGTCTCCAGAGCTGGTGGCCTATCACTTTTTTGATTCCCTTTTGCATAGCAAATATTCATCCTTTGAGGATGGATTTGATATTTTCTATCTGGTGAAATAGGAGTGATTACGCAAGGCAATGCTGATTTCGGCTCACAAATTATAAAGTAATGAGCCATTTTCTGGTGGGTGTGTAAACTGGCCCTAAAGGCAATTCCAAGGGGAGTTTTTAAACTGTTTTGAGCAGTTGCCACATACATGGAATTATCATACACTCTTCCAAGGTAATTGCTTTGAAGAACAGTGCTCCTGTGTAATAAGCTTTGGTTTAAAAAAATTCAGTAGCAAGCCGATCTCATTGTAGTATAATCATATTTCATATGATCTTTCTTTTGTGCTTATTTCAACAATTAAAAGCCAGACTTTGGATAAAGCAGCCTTAAGAATTGATTATATTTTTTGGCCTGTAAGATTTTTCAGTCTCCCCATCTGCCTTTATCATAGCACTTCTTTCTTTCCTTTGTTCTGCGTCTTCCTGTTTGACAAGGCTTACGGAACAGAAATATTGCCTCTGGAAAAGATGCTCAGAGCTCCCTTCACTCCTGATCTCTATGAGAATAAAATGAAGAGGTAATAGGAATAAGGATGAAGAATATCCTTCATTTGTAATCAGAGTTTGGACCTGATAATCTTTGGTTGGGCGTTCGTTTCTGAAGAATCAGTAGGGCCTAGGCTAGGGCTTATTTTCATGTTTAAACTTTAAAATGTCCTTGGATAAAAAAGCATTTGGCTTTAAATCATTAGACATGCATACTGTGTCCTTGGGTGCACAATGGTGCCTGACAGGCAGGTAAATAACGTGAGGCTTCCTTTAGAAAAATCAGCTATAAATATTCAATTCAGAGCCAGAGCCATCTGACATCTCCCTCTGACATGTAAACAAGACTCTTGAAAATGTTCAGAGGAAGAGGATGAGGAAGCCAGCAGCAGGAGATGACACTGATGAAATGCTTCTTGGGTCTCCATTCAGATAACTCTGCTCTTGTCATAATAGGTTTTGTTATAGGGGAGGGCAGGTTTTCCTGGCAGCTGCCTATTCAGCCTCCTTGAGAAGGACTGGAGGAATGGAGGGCTTAACAGTAACTGAAAGGAGCCATTTCCTAGATTTCTAATTGTCTTTGAATTTTTCAAGTGACTGTGAAGCTACACATAAACAATGCTGGTTCAGTTACATGCCAGGTGTGTGTTGCTCTATGATGGTCAGCACACATGGGGGTCATTTTTCTCCTTGAAAGAGTTTTTATATTGAAAGCCACATTTGGATCTACATAAAACTAAAAATCTTCAGAATATAGTATATGAATAATAATAGTAATAATAATACAAGTGTATAAATATAAATAAGAAAAAAACAACAATAGAAAAATGAGGGAAATCAGCAGAGTATGAACAAGCAATTCTCAGAAAATGAATTACAAATGGCCAGTAAACAGACATATTAGAAGATTCCCAACTTCATTACTAAACCAGAAAATACAAAAATGAGTTGCTGTTTTTTCCAGTCAGATTTGCAATATTTATTGATTTATTTTTCAGATAGCTTTATTAAGGTATAATTGATATACAATAAACTGCACATATTTAATGTATACAATTTGATGAGTTTGAACGTGCACATACGCCTGTCAAACATCTCGATCACCTCCAGAAGTTTCCTTATGTCACTTTGTTTTTTGTTATTTTAGGTTTGTGTATGTGGGAGGGGGGTAAGAACACTTAACATGAGGTCCACCCTCTTAACAAATTTTTAAGTGCATAATCCAGTATCACTGACTCAGATTTTCAGTGTTTCAAATGTCTGATAAAATATAAAGTGTTGATGGGGATGTGGGGAGACTAAGGAATCTTATACCCTGTGAGTGTATAAATTGGCACAGTTCAGTGGGTGGAGAGTACCTACTGAAACCAAAAGTGTGCATTACCTATGACACATAAGTCCATTTTTAATTATCTATTCCAGACAAATATTTGCATAAGAAGTCATTTTATGAATGTTTGTTATTTGAACATTGTTTGAGTAGTGAAATATTGGAAATAACTGAAATATCCATCAGTAGAAGGAATGTCTAAAAAATATGATATGTTTATGTTGGAATACATATAACAATTAAAAGGAATGAAATCATTCTGTAAGTAACAACATAGATAGACATAAAAAGTATATTGTTGGCCAGGTGCAGTGGCTCACGCCTATAATCCTAGCACTTTGGGAGGCCAAGGCGGGAGGATCACTTGAAGTCAGAAGTTTGAGTCCAGCCTGACCATGATGGAGATGCCATCTTTACAAAAAATAGAAAAATTAGCTGAGTGTGGTGGCGCACGCCTGTAGTCCCAACTGCTTGGGAGGCTAAGGCAGAAGGATCACTTGAGCCCAGGAGTTTGAGGCTGCACTGAGCTATGGTGACACCACTGCATTCTATCCCAGGCAAAAGAGTAACACTCTGTCTCCCTAAAGAAAAAAAAAAGAAAGAAAAAAGTATATTATTGAGTGGAACAAGGAAATTCAGAATTCAGAATGTTAGTATAATATGATACAATTTATGGAAAAACATACTTATTATATATTTTAACAATTATTGTATAATTCTTAAGCATACAAAAAGCAGTATTATACTGACCACCCAGCTTAATTCTCTAGATTTTCTGTGGGTACACATATTTGTACATGAAGACACAAAGCGACAAGAAGCTTGTATACCAAACTTAAGAGTGGTGACTAACTTCACAGAATGGGAAAGTCCAGCATTGGGGGAGATACTCAAGCGAACAGTAGCTACATCCATTAATGATCCATTTTTTAAAATTAGAATACATTCATGTATTACTTGTATGACCAAAACATGAAGTAAAATAGGTTTATTGCTGCTCATTTATTTAGATAGGCAAATTTTCATAGCTTCAGTCCGTATCAGTTTAGTTGAAGAGTTATTGCCAGATATCACTTTCAACCAGAAAGTGTCTCTCAAATAGCAACTATTAATTTAGGTCTGCCCTGTGCTTAAACTATGCCAATGACACATGCTTCCCAGTCTCTGTTCCTTAATCCCTGACTGTGCTCCAGTAATGGTTAGCAAATAGTTTTATAGTCAGTGATCTCAGGGCTTTTGTGGTGTACTGTTCTAGACTGTTCAATGTTTTTACAAAAATGGGATCATTCTACAGGTAATGTTTGAGTATTTACTTTTTTCACATAACAATAATTTGTGAATATCTCTTCCGTTTGTTAAGCATTCTTATAAAACATCATGGCTACATTGTATGGCTATGCAGTAAATTATTTAACCAACTCTTCTTTGTCTAACATCAAAGTTGTTACTGTCTATTGTTGGTATTTTATGACCAACCTTTCATAAAACATCCTTGAAGATTAGTCTTAACGTTCATCCAACATTATTTCCCTTAGAAACATGTTATAGAGCATTCTAATGTACACACAAAAGACAGAAATGGGTCGTGTGTATAACAGAGAGTCGGGGGAGGGAGAGAGGAGAAGGGGCAAGGAGAAGAAAGAGAGCAAGATCGAAGGTCGGACCGGGATTTGCAGTGGCGAAAGCAGGCGGCCACGGGTCTGGGCGTGTACCACACCCATCACATGCACCCTGCCCTCTTCGGTATCCTGGTGGTCTGGCTGGTGAGAGAGCCCTGGGATGAGATGCTCAGGCTCAAAATGTGGTGATAATAAAGTGGCACTTAGAGAGACAGCAAAAGATTCCCTGAAGTTCTAGAGCTCTCCTACGTATGCATAGGCACAGACGTCAGTGTGCTTCCGTTCTACAGCTGGGATCACTATAGTGGTTGTGGGGAGAGGAAAGCAAGAGCAAATAACAGTAAGACCAGCAAGTAACTCATCATTAACTTGAATTTATTTTTTTTTAATTCAGACTGTATGACTAAGGGCATCTACAGATCCAACAGCAGTTCTTGCTCCTCTTCTCTTACTCTCACCTGGAGTCCATACAGCTTAGGAAAATCCCAGAAGACCTGTGTGGCTGGGCCACTTTATGTGGGAAGGATAGGGAGCATTGTTTTTCTATCAAAGGCCACTAACCCAGAAGAAGAGTAGTATAAGAAAAAGCAGCTTCGTCCCTGCCCCCACCTCCACTCTGCTATTTTTATTAGGAAACATAAAACTTCAAATGCACTAGCTTTCTTAAAAATATTTTGTTAGAAAATATTTCAAACATACAGAAAATTATGGAGAATAATACAATGAAAAGCCATATGCCTTCTACCAAGTTTTAAGAAATCTTAACATTTTGCCACATTTGCATTATATCTTTTTTCAAAAGGAAATAAAAGATTGAAGACACAGTTGCAGCCATTTGGGTACGCTTACTTCATCCCTTTTCACACTCCTCCCTCCCTAGAAGCAAACACTGCCCAGAATTGGCATCTGTTCTCTTTAGCCATATATTTTACTTTTTTTCATATCTATGCACCCATAAGCAACATATAGAAATATAACTGGTATCATGCCATAAGTATAATTCTGTAACTTGATTTATTCATTCAGTGTTATGATTTTGAAGTACATCTGTTTATATACAGAACTTCAATCTGCTGTTTATTTCCTTGACAGTGTAGCATTCCCTTGTACAATTATACTATGATCTATTTATCCATTTTCCTCTTGATTAACATTTAGGATTCCAATTTCTTGTTACAAACATGCTGTAGTGAACATTTTTTATACATGTGTGAACTTCTCCAGGGTATATGACTGGGGTGCAGTTGCTGGGTGACAGGGCATGCATGCCATCAACTTTATTAGGTAATGCCACATTGTTTCCAGGAGAGGGTTGTACAAATGCACACTTCTACCAGCATCCATGAAGTCTTCTCATTGCTAACTCTTGGCGTTCTCACACTTTATCATTTTCACTAATCTGATGGGTGTGAAATGGTATGTTAATGTTGCTTTCATTTGCTTCTCCCTGATGAATTATGAGAAGTGTCTCTCCATATGTGTTTTGCCATTAGAGTTTCTTCTTGCATTCACTTTCTGAGTTTACAAAAATTTAAAGCACACAACCTACTCTGCCAAAGACTATGAATGATAAATGTGAATCCAGCCCTCCTGGACTGCTTGAAGTCTGAATGATGTTTGTGACGTGAGTGCCAAAGAAACAGCTCCCAAATAAGTAACAAACGTGCATCGGGCTGACCAGAGAGATATGCAGCATGAACACAGTGTGGTCAAATCTACCACACAATGTGGTCAGATGTAGTTATGACCCAAGAAAAGTCCTGACAACAAGGTGGAAAATTTTAGAAGGGTTTAATACCTTCCAGAATGTTGAAAGAGGAAATACTGGGACCTAAGGGGGATCAGTGCTGTTTGTTTCTAAACCAAAAAGGGTGGGTTGTGTGACCAGCACTGGGCACTCTATTGGAAGTAAGACTCAGGAGAGGAGATCTAAAATTTGTTTGTCATAGTGGCAGTTTTCTTTTAAAATTTGCCCATTTTGCTGTTCTTAATCACGTCTGGGTTTCCTTCTTCCCAGCATTTTCTAGCACTTGAGTCTCCCTTGCTCTTCAAAAGATACTTATTAATACAGTCTCTAGATGATGGTTCTTAATCTCTCTGTTTGACTTCCTCTTCCTCTGCAGGACAAGGACCATGCCTTTCACTCTCTTTGAAAATTTGAGTCATAGATTTAGAGGTGAATGAGACATTAGAGATGATTTGGAAATAAGAGCTGCTAATATTTTTCTAGTGCTTTGCCATTTACAAAGCACCTTCACATTCATTTACTTCTGCCAAGCACCCCGTGAAGTGGGTAGAGAAGTACTGTTATTGTTGTTTTTAGCCTCATTTTACAGAGTAGTGGCTTTTGGTCACTGGGCCAATAGGTGCTGAAATCAGAACTCAAATCTGGATCTTCTGACCAGGAATCCTACTCACCTTCCATGACTGTGTTCATTTTACCCCAGCACAGCTTCCTGCTGCTGGGGCTGGAGATGCCTGCCGCCTTTGCACACTTAAACTGATGTTATTATAGTCTTCATTGAGATAAGGGGCTTGAACCCTTTCAGACAAATTGGAGTTAGTAGAATTAGGATTAAACAACTTTAACGTTGGTAAATTAGGCAACAACGCATCAGTGGCTCTCAACCTTGACAGCATATTGCAATAGCCTCTGAGGACCTTTTAAAAAATACTCGTGTCTGACACCATCTCAAACCAATGAAATCAGAATGGCGGCTGAAGGGGAGGCGTTCTATCTCTCTGTTTTATGGATTACACTCTTGTTTTCTGTGATTAATACTGTTGCATTTGTTCTTCTTCAGTTAAAGAAAAAAATAGTGTAAGTTCTATGATTTGTCATTTCTTTTTAGCCAGTGCCTTAAACTAAACTTCTAGCTCAGTCTTACCCTTGAAAGTCTGCTGCCTTTTTTAAAGGTTTCTATTTTTCAGCTGTTGGCTGGCCTTGGCCTCACCAAGATTAGTCAGCCTCTACTTCCACCTGACTCACTTTCTCGGTCCTGGCCCCCGAGGCGCCTCTGCCTCTGCCTTACTTTCTAATTTCTTTGATTTGTCCTTCCACCCTTCATCCTCATGAGCTTCCTTCCTCCTTGTCCTAGGGCTAAAATAGGCTTCTCTAGTTGCATTTACAAAGATACCATATGTATTTTCTCCTCTTCCCTTTTTGTTGCCCATTTATAAAACATTCCATCTCTGACCAGAAGACTGACCAAAACTCTGAACTCCCCTAAAGGAAACTCTTATTGGGTGTTTTAGCTGTTTAGATGCAGACTTGGTGGGCTTGTGCTCATGATGGCAAATTGGGAGGGTGTCGTGGAAGGAGGCGTACTCTGCTTTCTGTGATCCCACTCACAGAGAGTGTCTGTTCCATGTGGTGGCGTGGCTTCATACAGTTGAGCATGAGGCACATCTCTGACTGTGAGCTGGTTTTGGCTCGTTCTTGAGCCTGTGTGCCCACGCCATAGCTTGAGAGAGCCATGAGCAATTTACGTAGGCTTCATTTCTTGTCTGTCCAAAAGCTTCTTTCTCCAGAGATAACTGGTTAGTCCTAGAGAAATAATTGGGGTTCCTAGATAAAGCAGATTTATGCTGGTCCCCTTAGCCCAGATTAAATCTTATCAGAACTTGACTAATACAAAGAAAAAAAAAGCTGGTGGTTCTATCCAGCAAATGAGAACAAGATACAGCATTTGACTTAATGTCAACAGAACTTCCTTTGACTCCATTACACCTCTAACTTGCACTGTTTGGTTCCAGGAGCTCGTGTCAATGCCAAGGACAACATGTGGCTGACCCCACTGCACCGGGCTGTTGCTTCCAGAAGTGAAGTGAGTGATTACCTTATTTAATCTAATACCTACTGTCCCTAGAAAAAGAATTCTTGCCAGTGAATTTAAGAATCCTTACTGGTGAGCAGAGGGCTTTTACCTCTAACGTTAGAGGGTTACCAAAATAGCTGTTTATTTATTAGCTGTTTATTTGAGCACGTCCTGCATGCCAGACACGGTGTCTGGAGGATGTCTGGGGTAGTTCAAAATGGACAGCATGATTCTTGACTTTGATGTGTTCTCCGTCTGGAGGGGAGGGAAACCAGAAACAGATCGGTATGATATTATAATGGAATAGGAGGAAGAAGCAACTAACTGCCTGCTTGAATAGAGGAAGTCTTCCAAGAAGAGGTGTCAGTTGAGCTGGTCCTTAAAGGATGAGTAGGGGCCAGGGAAGGAGAGAGGCTGAGGAGGGTGCTAAGCATGCCAGAGGACAAAGAGTCATGGAAGTGAATGAATAGGGGGCTGAGGTATAACTCGGGGTATAATGGAAGGTAAGTCTAGTAGTAGAGGCTGGGCCAAATGGCAGAGGGCCTGGTATTCTCTGAGTGGGGAATGGTCAGAGCAGAGGACCGATATGCTCAGATGCGTGTTTCAGAAAGACCACTGAGGTAGCAGCGTGGAAAGGGACTGGAGGGGGGTGGGATTTCAGGTGGGGGTGCCAGTGTGGGCCAAAGAGGCCTGAACTAGCTGGGACAAAAGCACAGAAAGGAATCATTGATTTGAGACCTAATTAGAAGTGAACCTGACAGGATTTGATACCTTGTGAGAGTAAGGTGGGTTAATGGTGATGCTGGTTACCTGGAAAGGCACAGAGCAGGGTTGGGAGTTGATTCTGTTTGAGCAAACCAAGTTTGGCAACATGTCCCTGGAGTACAAGCTCCATGAGGGCAGGAATCTGTGTTTTGTTCCTTGATGTATCCCAAGCCTGGTACAATCTAGGTATTCAAGATGTAATTCATTGTTGAATGCTGGAAATTCAGGCAAAGGTGGCTAATGGATTATCTATTATTATTTACACAGGTCTAGAGCTTTGGGACAGGGAGGATGATCACAGAAGCCATAGTAAATGCATCAGCTGGTTCAGGGGAAGTATAAAGGGTGAGAAGAGAAGACCCACGTGGGTTTGAGGGTGGCAGGGAACCCTGGTGAATGTCAGCCTTGACACCTGGTCAGAGAAAATGCCCACCATGCAGGGATATGAGAGGTGCTAACCCTGGATGCACTTGATCTTGGATGAATAGCCTTCCTAGCCAAGTTGACCAAGTGAAGCTTCTCCTCTGCACTGGAGAGGGTGGTGTTCTCCAGGTATGCCTATGAGCAACAGGTGTTTTTGAGAATGAATATGATGGAGTCAAAGATGTCTATGGCTGTCATCAGTGTCAGCGTTTCCTTCTTGGCAACTATCTGGAAATTTCAAATATACTTGGTAGGTGACAGTTAGCTTAGTAGTCATAGTCTTCTGTGCTGTTCTTTGTGATTTGAAGGGTTTTTAAAAGGCATTGGTTGTATTCTCTTTCCAAATTGCCTGCATGGAATGAGAGAGGCAAATAATCATCAATTGCCTGGCTCAGACCCTGGGAAATTCAGAATCTTCTTATGGTCTTACATTTGATTTCTATTTTATCTGGGAAAACAGGTGCAGTGGGCTGTCTGAGGTGGTACAACTAGCTTCATGAGACCAGTTCCTTCATAGGGGAGTATTTCCTTAAAAGACCACTTGATCCTTGGTAAATTTAAGTGTCTCTTAAAAAATATATATATATATATTTTAAAGAGGGAGAAAATATATGTCTGTATATTTCCATTCTTTAAAAAGAACAAGGTCTTTTTGGTTAAAAAAAATTAATATGCACATCCTACATTCCAGGCACTGTGCTTGCTGATGGAGCTACAAAGAAAGATAAGACCTGTGGTCCCTGACCTTAGGAAGTGTGTGGTCTAGTGGGAGAGAAAGACACAAAAGCAGATGATTTCAGCACTTTGTGACCTTCCCCAAGTGTTCTCAACCTTTGTTAGCTCAACTAGTTTCAAGAGCTTTGATCCTCAAAACATCCATTTTCCATCAACATTAGCCCACCTTCTTTACATATCTTTAGTGTGTTTGAATCCAGTGGACCCACTGATGAGAAAGGCATTTGTTGCTTCTCCAAGTAACCAGCTCTCCCTGCAGGTTTGCTTAGGGGAAAAAATCCCGTGCAGGAGTCTCTTGCCAGGAAGGAATTAAATGTAAACAAACTCTGAATTATAAATAATCAGGGTCATATATAAGCTCACAAAAGAGAATGTCCTCAAATTAATGTATCACCGTGAGTCAAAAAGTTTCTTATGAAAATAGGAGTCTCTGTAACTATTGTTAGAGTTGATGGTAAAGTGGACATCTTAACTCCCAGCACGTTGCTGTGTTGTAGAACATCCTAAATTCAGATCTCCTTCTTTTGAATTTGGTACGATTGCCATTATTTTATACCTCCCATAACTAATAGCTGGGGAGAGGGAAATAGGCTTGAGGGGAAAGAACAGAGAAGGTTTGGGCTGGTATTTTGGAATTGGGCTGTTAGCGCTTGCCAAAGGGAATATATAGTTTCAGCATGAGAGCTGGCACATGTCTGTTGCTAAGATTGGCAAGCACTAATATTATTTACATGACCATATATTAAATGCCATTTCTTCATTGAAAAGCTCGTAAACTCTGTACTGTCCTCAAAGCCTCTTTGCTTATAAAACATAGGTAATTGATCTTTTAGGGAAGGTTCAACCAGGGAAGCCGAACCACCGTGAGAGTTATAGAATAAGACATTTGTTATAGGAATTAGACCTTACACAATTGTGTGAGTTGCTGAAGAATTCTGTGTGAGACTGTCACCTCAGATTCCGTGTGGCCCTGAAGTCACCGTGTAGGTCAGCAGGGTCTACAGTTGAAAGGAAAAGCTGGATATGAAAAGGGGGAGAACAGGGACAAACTGGAACTCATGTCTGTCCCAACATTATGGACATGGGTGACTTGCAGGAGCTGTGCATGCACCTGGCCCAAGAATTGGAGAAACCAAAGGAAATGGTGGGATATGAAGAAGCATTGAGCCAGGTACTGTCCTGTGCCAATGCGGTGATTGAGCCGATTACTGACATCGTGTGCAAGTTGCAGTAGTACCTGGCATCCAACACCTAGTCAGATTGCAGTTTCACTTATGCCTTCCAAAACTCATGCAGATTTCTCTTGTGGCCAATCCCAAATGGAACATTACAAGGATGGGAATTCTGGGAAATGTAGTTCAGCTTGGAGAACTTGGTACAGTATTAAACCACCCTAGAAATTTTTATTCTATTTTCATTTAAAACATCTTCTAGACAGTAAGCTCCTTGAAATGAGTCCCATGTCTATTCCTTGTCACTGTATTTCTAGCATCTCATCTGGTCAGTAAATAATTTTGATAATTGTTTTTTGAGTGATTCATTAAAGACTGGGTTTTCAATTTAAGCTACAATAATTCTTCTCTGTGTAACTGCTAACATGGAACTGGGATACACCACATGAGAATGCTGGTGGTAATCATCTTTCATGTGTGCAAATTGATCTCTCAGGGTTCAGGGTTCAATCAGGGAAGCATATTTATGGGAGTGTATGTACTATAAGCCAATTATTAGGCCTTTGAAACCTATAAAATCAGGACTAGTTCCAAAATTGCATGTAACACAGATATCAGTATAAGTCAAAATTTCTGAGGCTTCTTTCCATCCAGGCAAGATTTATGTTCAGAATTCTGTGTCTGGAAAAATAATGTGCATTGCTAAGTTCTTTTCCTGAGCATGTTATAGTGATAGGAGCATCGGATCATGATATTGATTAAACATCTATCCATGTTATATCCTTCATAGACAAGAAGGTAGATCAAAACATGACCACATCCCTTGAAAATCTTCCAATGTACAGTTGAGTTCCAGATAAATCTTGCAGGTTTATTTGGGTACTGACCAGGCTGTCTTGTGTGCTTCCTTCTATACCCAATCCCATAACTGCTCCCACCTTCACCTCCTCCCCATGGCTGGCACATCTGGGATTCTCATCTTGGAAACAACTGGATCCAAATAGCATTGTCTCTTTACGGGCTCCCTGAGGGCTTCACCGGCCTCATCTTCCTTTTTCTCTGACTCCTCCCAAGGCTGTGAAGAAATAATGAGAGACTCTTACCAAAATATTAGGGAAATATATTTTGCTAGCTAACGTATCAATAGATAAGCAAGATTTGGGGCTGCCAGGGAGAATATTCTGAAGTGTTTTTGTGAACTGTTTCACATTGTTTCCCCCGTCTAGCTCATTCTTGTTGCTTCTTTGCTTTTCTTTCTTAGAAAAGAGCAGCTGTAGGGGAAAGAAGTTAAATGTACACAAACACAGAGAGTCTGACACATATGTATTGAAGCCCACTCGGTGTGGGCTTCACTTACCTTTCCTAAGCATGCTGTGAGGGGACCTTGTGGGCTTCTGAGGACACAGTGTTTGGGACAGACAACCATGCACGCAGCCTACTGCGGAAGTCTGTGCAGATGCAACTGGCTTTCCCCACACAGCCGTCCTGCTGTAACGAGCTAAGAGTAGCATCGAAGGAGAATCGCTGGACTTTTCACTTTCCTGTTCTAGAGACTATCTTTTGGTTAGAAAAGTTAAAAATGGTTGTATATTGTCTTTATAGTGTAGGATTGAGGACATTGTGTCCGTGTAAGTGTTGTCATTATGAGCATTTTATTAAGCACTTACTGTGTGCTAGGAAGTATGCTAAGGACTTTCTGTGCTTTATTGCATTTTAACCTCTGAGCCATCCTTTGAGATTGATACTACAAGCAATGCTAATTTAGGAAACATAATCTCAGAAGTTAGTAAGGCACTAAAGATGTCACAGCCAGTCTCTATCAAAAAATCCCAAAACAACAAATGCTGGTGAGGATGTGGAGAGACAGAACACTCTTACACTGCTGGTGGGACTGCAAATTAGTGCAACCTTTGTGGCAAAGAATTTGGAGATTCCTCAAAGAGCTAAAAATAGAATTACCATTCGATCCAGCAATAGCATTATTAGGCATCTACCCAAAAGACCATAAGACATTCTATAATAAAGACATCTGTACCCAAATGTTTATGGCAGCACAATTCACTATTGCAAGGACATGAAAACAACCAAAGTGCCCGTCAATTCATGAGTGGATTATTAAAATTTGGTATATGTTTACAATGGAATATTACTCAATTATAAGAAACAACAGTGAGCTAGCACTGCTTATATTATCCTGGTTTGAGCTTGAGCCAATTATCCAAAGTGAGGTGTCACAAGATCGGAAGAATGGGCTCCACATGTACTCGCCATCAAATTGGTACTGACTGATTAACACTATGGTGGTGGTGTTCACCAGGGATCCAGGGGTTGGGGGGGTAGACCCACATCTGAGGGATGCGGTGAGCATTGTGGAGGGGAGGGGCATACCTCTAACTGTTGCTAGGGAGAGGCAAAGATATAAAATGTAACCAAAATGTTTGTACTCTCATATTTTCCTGAAATTAAAAAAAAAAAAAGCTATCACAGCCAGTAAGTGGAGGAGAGTGTGACTAGAGAACCTGCTTGCTCAACCACTGTACTCTCTCCTGCCCGCAACTCCCATGAGCACCCTTACGGATGCTGTTCTGACCAATAAAATGCTTCTATTTTTGGCTTCGATGCAGACAGAAATCCCAGCTGGCATAAAGATCTTTCCAAGAGCTGAGCAAGATGAGCATATTATTTTATAGCTTAAATTTTTAAAACTTACATTTTCCCCTTTCCTCTAAAAAATACTGTCATTTTGTGGACTGACTGCTAGTGGAAAGGAGAATTGGAGTATGGAAGACTAGCATGTTATTGCTTTCTTTAAATTGTATGATTATAAAAAGATGTTTACTTGTAAAACATAGGTTACCTGGAAAGTAAGCCTTTTACAATTTATTAGCTAAAGTGTAGATGAGTGGTGTTCAGATTTTGTGTGCACTTAAATCATTGGAGCTACTTGTTAAAAGTACCTGAACCTCACTCCCAGTGATTCTGGTGAAGCCTAGGTTTGGGCCCAGAAATCTGCCTTTTATAAAGAAGATTCTGATACCTGCCATACTTTGAGACCTGGGATTGAAGATTGGGGATACTTGAGTGTCTGCACTAGTTCCCTTAGAATTCTTCCATGTCCCAAAGGCTCCAGTGGACTGTCTCTGTGCTACTAGTTCTTAGAATAACTGTACTCTAATAATAATTATAATAAAGGATGAGTTTAGTTTGATGATTGGTACTTTTAGAGGAACAATCCCATTAATTGACCACATTGATTTGACACCAATTTATATAATTCTTAAAAGATTATGAAATTGCTATAATCAGTATAGGATAAAAAACCCTTACTGATTACAGTAATACAGTAAGAGCCTTCAGAACTTGAGTACAACCTCAGGGACATCAGCCTACAATAAATGTCCCATTAATACTTGCAGATTATTATTTAAAGAGTTTGCTGATGATTATGGTAATTATGTTTAATTTACTGAATATACATCATGTGCAAGACATCCATCAGGCTTTGTAGAGAATATAGAAAGTGGTATAACTCTCAGACCTTGGTCTAAAGCAACTTATAATTTATCAAACTTGACATTGTTATGCCTGCAAGGACTATGTATAGTCCTAAACAGTTACTTTCCCATGAGTAATTTATGACTACTTAAACACAATGCACATTCGAGTGTAAGAAAACAAATATTAAGGGTGATAGTTTTTAAGACATATGCTTCTTGTTTCTTATCTTTTCCATGTGCCACACTGTATGCACTCCTATTACAAGGTTGGAGTGGCCTTTGTAAAAAAAAAAGAAAGAAAGAAAGTCGTAAAAAGTGGAAATAGAGTGACTGCAAATGCCATCTCCAATTCTCTCCTATGTGACATCCCATGACAGTTCCTCCCTTCTGTCTATTATTTCTGCATCTTATTTAGGACAGCCTACTATATGGTATCATCCAACAAGGCCTATAGTCCTAAGACAGAATGCTAATTGGGCTGATACGTCCTTTCAGGAGAAATGCTGGAACCCTCACTAGTGTTTTTTCATTAAAAGGGAAACAAAGGAGGCCAGGCATGGTACCTCATTGGCCTGTAATCCCAAGACTTTGGAAGGCTGGGCCAGGAGGACTGCTTAAGGCCAGGAGTTTGAGACCAGCCTGGGCAACATAGCGAGACCCTACTGTTACAAAAGAATTTTTAAAAAGTAGCCAGACATGGTGGCATGCTCCTATTGTCCTAGCTATTCTATAGGCTGAGGCAGGATTCACTTGAGCCCAGGAGTCAGAGGTTACAGTGAGCTATGATCATGCCACTAATACTCCAGCTTGGGCAACAGAGCAAGATCCTATCTCTAAAAAAGGAAACAAAGGCTTTGAGGGAACATGATTCACAGTGTGCCCTGTGTCCTGGTGCTGGCCCATGAGCTTTTGTCTTACTTGTCAGGATAAGAGTAGGTGTTCAGAAACTTTTAGGACAATTTGATAATTTCATGCTCATTAACTTTCATAATAAAATAATTATACTAATTTGTAGTCCTATCAACAGTGTATAAGTGTTCCTTTCTCTCTACATCTACACCAGCATCTATTGTTTTTGGACTTTTTAATAAAAGTCATTCTAACAGAGGTAAGGCGATATGTTATTGTGGTCTTAATTCGCATTTCCCTGATGATTAGTGACATGGAGCATTTTTTCATACGTTTATTGGCCATTTGTCTATCTTCTTTTGAAAAGCTTCTGTTCACGGCTTTTGTCCACTTTTTAATGGGGTTGTTTTTTCTTGCTGATTTGCTTGAGTTCTTTGTAGATTCTGGTTATTAGCCCTTTATCAGATGGATAGCTTTGCAAATATTTTCTCCCATACTTTAGGTTGTCTGTTTGCTCTGTTGATTATTTCTCTAGCTGTGCAGAAGCTTTTTAATTTAATCAAGTCCCAATTGTTTATTTCTGTTGTTGCTGTGGTTCCCATTAGGGTCTCTTTTTGTAAATTCTTTGCCTAAGCCAATATCTAGAAGAGTTTTTCCTACATTTTCTTCTAGAATTCTTATGGTTTCATGCCTTACATTTAAGTCTTTTATCCATTTTGAATTAATTTTGGTGAGTGGTGAGAGATGTGGCTTCTGTTTCATTCTTCTGCATGTGGCTATCCAATTTTTCCAGCACCATTTATTGAATAGGGCTTCTTTCCCCCAGTGTATATTGTTGTCTGCTTTGTCAAAGATCAGTTGGCTGTAAGTTAATGGTTTTATATCTGGGTTCTCTATTTTTCTTCATTGGTCTATGTCTATAAAATAATTGCATTCAGAATTTGTGTCTTTATATTTTTCATTTTATTCTATTAATTGTTTTTAATTTTTGTTGTATTTCACAAAAGTATTGACTCATAATGGACTTGGAATAATAATCTTTTAAAAACTGGTCCTTCACCACAGATAGTTTGAAAAGCACCGTTGAAGAATTTTTTCTTGATTCAAACAGTGTTCAGCTTTCCTTCCCACACTATAGTTTCTTTTTCACCTTATAAATTTCCAGAGCAAACTCCTAGATATTAATTTTTAGCCATTACGATACAAGAGAAGACAGACTTCTTTGATTTAAAAAATCATTAATTTCCTATATAGCCACACATGACTCCCTTGTAAAGCCCAAGTTAAAGAACTTTTAAGGTTAAAATTTTTGAAAAAGAAATGCAAGTTTTAAAAAGAAAATTGTTCTTTTTTAACCAAAGCTTTGTTTTTGCCAAAATATTATGTTAAATTTGTATTAAATATATTAAACCAGTTGGGCAAACTAAAACTTTGGAGATTAAAAATGTAAATAAGTAGAATTAACATTTGAATGTATTTATGTCAGGATGCTTGGCTGAGACCATCCACAGAGTAAGCCTGGTATAAAATGGCCTTGTAGAAAATGCATAAGCCCATAAGTCAGCCAAGCTCACAGGGCATCACCTTGGACTTCAATCATCTTGCCTATAAAATAAAGCTGCCTATGAAATGAAGGGGTCAGCCAAGATGACCCTTAAGACCTTCTCCATTTCTAATATTTTATGTCTATGAATTTGATTCCATATCAATTTAAACTATTGCAGTTTCATTTTTAAAAAGTTAATCTGTGGAAATTAAGTAAGAACTCTTCCTTTGCATGCTAAATATTTCTCAATAGAGTCCTTGTCACGAAGATGAAAACTGTGTGAAGCATTACATAAACAGATATAGAAATAAAAGCGGAGGTGAAAAGTTGGCAAAGTTGAAACATTTTACAAAAGTAGAGAAATACAAGTCATGGCTCTTCTGGGCATCCTTGAGCTGTAAAAGAGAGTATTGGTATGAAAGGCAAATGTGAAATTGGCACTCACATGGCAATTTCCTAAAGTTCACAGGAAAAGGGATCTATTAGAAATCCTACGCACTTCTTTTTTTCCCATCTTATAATGAACTTGAACTTTTTCCTTTACTAATTGTTTAGGTATAACCCAGATGTTGGTCAGGATTACCTTTTAAACAGATGTGACTGGCTAGGAACTACATGCCATATCTTATATAAAGTCTAATATTCGCCCATTGATTTCAAAGAATTCCTGGAGATTTAAATTTTTGATTGCCTAGCTCCACAAGTTTGCTTCTCCTGCATTAGTTTGGGCAATGCGTCAGCTTTCCCGTCTTCCCACTCGGCCTACTGACCTTATCCCAGCCCACACATGCACCTCTAGCCTGGAGTGCAGGGCCCGTGTTCTCTCTCCTCTTTTTCTGCCCTTCCTTCCTTTCTTCGACACTTCAAATGCTTCTCATGCTGTTATGCAGAACAATGCAGCTGTGTACATCTCCCTTCCAAATAGACCCCCAGCTACACAGCAAGGGCCTTGTTCAACATGGAGGCCACTGACTCTTTCAACAGGATCTGCCCTCCTCAGAAGGCAATTTAGTTTTAAACTGTATTTTTTCCACTATGCTGGTGAATAATAAAATCTTATTTTAATCAGATTTGATAATTTGCAATTTTGGGCCATTCAAACAAGGGTATCTTCAAATCATTCATACATATTCATTTAAAAGTAGAGTGTCTCCTAGGTCATGTCTCATTCACCTCGTGTGAGTTACTCCCAAAGTAATTGTATTTTGTTACCTTTAAAATATAAATTTCTTATGAATTCATTGGTCTTACTCTAAAGAGTATAAATTAGTGAGAAGCTTCTGTATTTTATCTGTTTTGTTAGTCTATCCTGAATTTACATAATATTTAATGCAAAGCAGGAATCTTTGTAAGTACGGTAAAATAGCACACAAGCAAAGGTATTCAAGTGACAATGTATATTGTTATAATATTTTGTTGTGAATGTGTGAAAAAGATACTACTATACCATCTTTCGTAGTATTGCTTTGAGATGGTCATCCCCAGCCTTTTGGGTCATATATCTGCAAAACTTTTTTCACTTATATCCTTGAAGTATTCATCTGTTTATAATTTATATATATATGAACTAGCTAATATTTCAAGGCATAGTATACTTAGGGTGAAGCTTTTCATTTATCCTGGTTTTACATAACCATGTAGGTAATTGTCTTCAGATGACTTTTCTCTGTTTTGTCTAAGTCCTTGTCAGAGCCGATTAAATTTGTCGTTGCTTTTATCTTGCGATGTCGGTGATAGAGAGCTTTCAGCTGGAGTAGTAAGAAGCTTCAGCCCTGTGACTTCCACATTGTTTATGCTTGCCTTGTTATTGTATTAATGGTACTTTAGTCTGTGGGTTCCTTGCATGAATCTTGTCCCTTTTAGGGTTCTTTTAGTTTAAAGGTACATTTTAAAGTCTGTAAATCAACTTAGCAGCCCATCCCTGTACACTTCAGGGCACTCAAAGCAAATGAATGGAGAGGGCAAGCCCCACTCTTCCCTATAAGGGCATCTCAAACACTGAGTGAGGTGGAACCCTCTGTCCTGCTGACTCAGGGCATAGTGCCAACCCAGAAGGTAAATACTAGCTAAAGTGCTTTACTTTTTAAAGAAAATAAATATGAATGGAAGTTCCAATATTTCCCCCCATATTGCAATCGATTGTGCATGTACATAAACTACACAACTTATGAGACCAAAGGTGGTAAAAATATTATTTTTATTCTAATTTTAATCTTACATTGTGATTTACGAGGGCTGTCCGGAAAGTATACAGCCGTGTAATATGAAAAATATATTAACAATGGCTGGATGCTTTCCAGACAGCCCTTGTATATCTTATGTCATGATTTAACTTTTCTTTTGTTTATTTTTGTTCACTCAACTCGTTTTTAGGCTAGAGCTCAGCTAATGTTTCTTTTAGTCTTCCACAGCTCTGTCAGTGTTTTGCACATAGCAGGCGAGCATTAATAATGCATGTGCACATTTCACGCTAAAATGGATCAGGAGTATTTAGTAGTACTTCATCGTCAGTCTTTCTGAGGATGGGTGTCATGTATCTTTTCTTTTTTCCTTTTGATAATCTTAACAAATTGTTTGCTTGGATCCTATCAGCTTATTGCCTTTTATTTATATGATCTAAATCAGTAGTCCCCAACCTTTTTGGCACCAGGGACTGGTTGCATGGAAGACAATTTTTCCACTGACTAGGGGGTTGGTCGGGGGGAGGTTTTGGGATGATTCAAGCACATTACATTTATTGTGCACTTTATTTCTATTATTATTACATTGTAATATATAATGAAATAATTATACAACTCACCATAATGCAGAATCAGTGAGAGCCCCGAGCTTGTTTTCCTGCACCTAGATGGTCCCATCTGGGGGTGATGGCAGACAGTGATGGATCAGACAGGAGGCGGAGCTCAGGCGGTGATGTGAGCGATGGGGAGTGGCTGTAAATACAGATGAAGCTTCTCTCACTCGCTGGCAGCTCACCTCCTGCTGTGCAGCCCAGTTCCTAACAGGACTGGTACCAGTCCATGACCTTGGGGTTGGGGACTGTAGATCTAAATGGAATATCCTTTATTTATTACAACATTTATTTAAGCTATATTGTATAATTTGCACAGTTAATTTCTTTTCGCTCTCATTCTACTCTCCAAGTTAGCCATTCATCTCAGTATGTTGCCACTATTGAGTCATGGAACATTCTTTTTATCCCCTCATTTTTGTCCCTCATAAAAGTGTTAATTTTGCTGAGTTCAAGTCATCCACCATCTGGAGCACTTTCCTATACCTGTATGATGAAATAGATTGGACAGTGCAGCCCTGTGGGGACTGCGGTGGGCAAGGGTAAGTTTTTGGTTCATCAAGGGTGAGAGGAGTGTGGTCCTGATGCCATTCACTGGTTCATTGATGCCACACTGACAAGATGCCCATAAAGGAGCCCCACTAACTGGTCCCAGGCTTTTAGAAGTCTCTAGAAGTAGACAGAAGCAACAGCCAGCCATCCCTCTGTGAGAGGTGCTGTATCATTCACCTGACTGAAGGGAAGAGTGTCCTCAGTCCCTGCTGCACAATGGAGTCTCCAGGGAGCTTTGTAGAAATGCTGAGGTCCATTAAAATCTCTGGGGTGGGAGCAGGTGTCTGTGCTTTTAAGAGCTTCCCAGGTGATCCCACTGCACAGCCAGGGTTGAAAGTTAAAGAGGATAGTTTGCTGATCAGGTTGGTGGAAGGAAATAAAACGTGGAAGGCTTAATGAAGGTGGGAGAGCTCAACAGTGGCAAAAGAAATTACCCATTATAACATGAAAAAGGTTGGGAGAAGATGGAAAAAATTCGTAGCTTCAAGTCGAGATAGTAGCATATTACTTCCCTCAACCACTTACTGATCACACAAGACTAAGAGATAAGTTGTTGGTAAAAAGAACCAAATATTTATAAATTGATCCAAGAATTTATGGAGGGCTTTTGAGGCCTCTTGGCTTAGGAAGTTTGGAAGCTTATTGACAAACACCTTTAACCTTCGACGATCTTTTAGGGGCCTTTTGGTCTATGGCTATTTTACTCTTGTATGCACACTTGCACCTGGGTGTTCTCATTTGGCCTAAGAATGCCTTATACCTTATAAGGAAACCTTATACTTAAACTTATTTGGTTTTAGAGATGTGTCTAAAACCAAGTTTATTTGGTTTTAGAGATGTGTCAGGGCTCTTGGCTTGACATGGAAAGGTAAAGTGACTCTTAACCTGTGCCACTCATTTGGTCTTTATCACATGTTACCTAGCTTGTCTTGAGCCAGCCTGTGAGGGCAGGGAGTCTTTCTTTTCTCTCCATATTTCTCTCCATATGGTGAAGCATCTTACACCCAATAAGTATTGATTGAGCACCTGTCCGTGACCCCTGCAAACTCTGCTTTTGTTGTAGGAAGCAGTACAAGTATTGATTAAGCACTCGGCTGATGTCAATGCAAGGGACAAGAACTGGCAGACCCCCCTGCACGTGGCAGCAGCCAACAAGGCTGTCAAATGTGCAGAAGTGATCATTCCCCTGCTGAGCAGCGTCAATGTCTCCGACCGAGGGGGGCGCACAGCCTTGCACCATGCAGCTCTGAATGGCCATGTGGAGGTGGGTGTTCTCATCATTGGGAATTGGAACACCCCCTACAAACCCTCTTAGCCATCACATTCTTAGACAATGCGATGATAATATTTGTACACCAAACCTTCGGCACCTATATCCATTCTAAAATTTAGAGCCACAATGCATTGAAAAAGTAGGCTGACACTCAGTCTTTTCTTCTGACGCACGTGCTACAGGGTCTGCTATGACATCATCTTCCTACTTTGTTAGAAATCCAGATCTCTGACCTGCCTTTAGATTTGTTGTTAATTTGGCTCATATCACCTGCAGGCAGTGAGGAGCCCTCATCATTACAGAATATATGTTTGATTTCATTGTTGGTTATCTTTCAGATGGTCAGTTTACTCTTGGCCAAAGGGGCAAACATCAACGCGTTCGACAAGAAGGACCGACGTGCTCTGCACTGGGCAGCTTATATGGGTAAGGATTCCATGCATGGAAAGCAAAGTGCAGATAACCTTAACCAAACAAGCCATGGGGCTTTCACTGACCTTGTAGGTTTTCTCTTGGGAATGTCTCACTTCTTTTCAAGCTTGGATTCCAATTAATTGAAGATTCAGTTCATTCTACTGGCATGCAAAGAGCGCTCTGCTGGGGCAGTTGCTATGTCAGAGATTTATTTATCCTACAATGGAAGAGGAGGAATGAATCATGGCGTGTACCTCTTTGAGTGTGCTTCAGTCTGGATTAGAAATCTGCACACATTGTACTTATTTTAACTTGTCATGGCAGCAAAATAAGGTATTTTAAAAAGAAAGAGGACTGGCTAGCAAAGCAAGGACACAAATTCCATTTGTCTTTTTATTGATAATACTTTTGGGGGAAAAAAAAAAAAGGAAAGATGAAAGGACAAACCCCAGGCTATTTTATAGGTGGAGGTGACCAGAGTCACTGCAGATTTTCCTGATATTGCACTGGACAAAGCTGGGGCTTGCAGTCCTCATCTCTGCCCACTCGCTTAGGTAGGGGAGATGAAAGAAGAAGTTATATTTTTATGTCTTTACATTTCACTTTTGTTGGCACAAATGCCATTGACAAATGATAGATGTTACAGAGTTTATTCTCAGTGTAGACTTGTGGGAAATGAAGAACTAAGATACTCTCTTTGTGTTTCTAATTGGAGAACATCCTGCAATTAGAAAAGAACACAGGATTCTATCAGCACCAAGTTGTAAATGACCTGAATACCCATCCACAGGGGATTGTTTTGGCAAATTATGGAAGATCTACACAAAGGAACACTCTGCAGTAACTACAGTGATGATTTCCATGGGTATTTATGAACACAGAAAGATTCTGTGATATGTTAAGTGAAAGCAGATTATAAAACAGTATGAATAATAATGATCCTCATTTTCATAAAAAAACTAGACAAAAACCAATCTGGAAAATATTATACACTAAAATGTTAATTGATTATCTTCAGGGATTGGTGATTGTGGGTGATTTGGTTTCTTTTTGGCACCTTTTTGCCTTTCTTAATCCTTTTTAACAAGTATATATGCCTTTTGTCATCACTTTAAAAATTAATATTAATTGTATGGGGAAAAAAGTGGGTTAGGGCAGGAGTGAAATAAATTATGTGGCCATAGATGGGTCTGAATGGATCCTTGGGCTTGTAAAACAAGAATCTTAAAACTTACAAGCATTAGCATTTTTCTAAAAAGGTGACATGGATTTTCAAGTTGGTTGAAGCAGATTACCTGTGGGATTGGAGCCAGGGACTGTTTGCCGAGAGAGACGTGTAGGCAGAACACACACTTGAGCTAGTGTGAGATAGGACACAAAGGAGCTGGGGTTTCAAGTTTGTTTTTTTGCTGGTGTATCTGTAGTTAAAACATTTAGGTAAATGACTTTAAAGAACTAAAGTCATTGTTTTGTGTGTCATCAGGATACAAATAGGAAAAAATATATAGATGACTGTCTTTAAGGAATAATAGGGCAAAACCAGGACAAATAACTTGAGATAGCACCGCTAGTAATTGAAAATAATTTTTTCTATATACAAGTCTTAGGCAGAAAAGAGTCAAATTTTAGTAAAACAAGCCAATACCATCCCCCCCACCGCACACACACTTGACGTCTTGGGGCCAGTACTTGTCTTGTACCCTTCAATTATCAACGGTGTTTAGAACAATGACCCTGAAGCATCGAGCAATCTTCAGTCATAAACTAAAGGTCAAATATGTTTATTGTACTATTTATAGTGATTATGGAAAAGATTAAAATATTCTAAAAAAAATGCCAACAGGAGTTGAAAATAGAAGGGTTTTCTGTTTAGCCACTAATTCATAAGAATACTTTTAAGTTCAGCCATATGAATTGCCATTTTTAACAAAAAAAGTTAAACAGCAGTAATTTCATGTGATTTAACAATAATTTGGGATCATTCTGATCAATTGATTTTTTTTTCCTCGTCAGTTTTTCCAAACCAAATTGTCATTGTTAGACTTGTCAATGAGGAATGTCAATTGTTTTCAAAATCGTTGAAAACAATTTTATTTTAACACACCCTTTTTTTAGGCTTTGGTACTAATATCTTGGTGAGATCTTGTCGTTCATTGACATGGTGACGGGCATCACCTAGATCTTCTTGAACAGAAGGATCACAGATGAAACACCTTTTTTTCTTCCCACAGCATTTATATAACGTCCTATATGTAGTAGATATGCAGTAAATATTTGTTGAATATTTGCCATGAACCAGCTTTTTATAAATAGCTCAGCAAATTACTGGTGGCAGTAAAGCTCATAGTGATAACTTAGGTGAAATGGATCATCAAATTTTCCGATAAAGGTTAACGATGTTTTCTGCCGCTTTGTTTGTAAAGGCCACCTGGATGTTGTGGCATTGCTTATTAACCACGGCGCGGAAGTGACCTGTAAGGATAAGAAGGGTTACACCCCTCTCCATGCCGCAGCCTCCAATGGACAGATCAATGTTGTCAAACATCTCCTGAACCTCGGGGTGGAGGTGAGCTACGATGAACGTATCACTGCATGGCCTGTGTATTTGTGGGTTTTCTGTTGTTCTGAAATTAAATCCTGTTTGCATCTTACTTCAAAGAGGGGGAAAAACATTTTCCAGCATCCTGCCTTTTAGAGTTTACATAGGCAACAAATGAAGGGTTGTGGGGGCATAGACTAAGTAGTGGGATCCAGAAACACACTAACTTTCTATATCAACATAGATAAATATATAGACATATGTATTCTATGTGACATAGATTAACCAGACATTAAAAAAAAACCTGTCTGGGGCTCCTCATCCCACCTTCAGAATCTTGCCTTTTCCTTCGTGGCTTACAGCTGAAATGAACGAATGGGTGGCAGGGACAAACAGCAGCAGCGTCTCAGGCTGAGCTGGAGAAGTCGGCCTGCCCCTTTCTGCTTCATCGAGCAGAGCAGGAGCAGTGGTGAGGCTGGAGCAGGCTGCCCCCGAGGAAAGGCAAACCAAGTTGCTGTACTGACACCGCGATGGTGAAACCCAGCACCCGGGGCAGGTCTCGGAGAGCAATGGGGAGCCATGGCCTAAACGCACCTCAGGACCCGCTGCTTTGCTGCTAGAATGTGAATGTGGCCTGGTGAGGTGTCAGAGCCCAGAGCAAAGCCCAGAGCGGGTTCTGAGCCTGACGTCTGTGTTTAGGCTCCACAGCCCCCTCCCCTGCCATCTCCTACCCTCTCTGTGTGTTCACTGTGCCCAACCCTGGAGTTTGGGGCTCTTTTCTTGCTCCCCCGATTCACTTCTCTTCTGGCGTTTTGAAACAACTTTCTCTTTGACCCTTTCTCCCTTCCCTAGCCAAAAATACCCTCCACAGGATGCAACCTCTGACTCTTCCTCTTGGTTCACTCTTTGTCACGTTCACTTTTCGCTGATCTTCGCCTCAGGGTGACAAGCGTTCCCAGGATGACAGCGCTGGGGAAGAGGAAGCCGAAGTACTGTGTTGACAGATGGATATTTCCTTTCTCTAGACACAGCCATTAGGCTTTTTGTGGAAAATGGTGTAAGTTGGCCCCGGCGATTTTAATTGTCCTGTGTTGGGCTCTTCTGCAGATCGACGAAATCAACGTCTACGGAAATACAGCACTTCACATCGCCTGCTACAACGGACAGGATTCTGTAGTTAACGAGCTGATTGACTACGGTGCTAACGTGAACCAGCCCAACAACAGCGGCTTCACCCCCCTGCATTTTGCTGCTGCCTCCACTCACGGTGCTTTGTGTCTTGAGTTGTTAGTAAACAACGGGGCAGATGTGAACATTCAGGTATGATACTCTTACTTAGTTTCTCTCTGTGTTAAATACCTTTGCATTGAGCCTCTGTTTGAGCAAAATCAACTGCTGTAAGTTATACTATGTTTTAGTAAATTGTGACCCTGAGCACCTGGACTCACACAGTATTGTCCTGAATTGGGATGCTACAGATAACAGCTGTGTTGTTTCTCCAGGAGTAGTGGTACCAGCTGGAAGGTACTGAGGCTCCTGCTACGTGTCTTTAGTAGTTAAAGTTGTAGGACGAATACCGGGTCTCAAGGTGTTGACTCAGCCTAGATTCTAATACTGAGGTGAATGTTGAGTTGATAGGCAGGGCTGCTGAGAATTCAAAGGAAGGCCTAATTAATGATTGTAGGCCTGTTTCAACTCCAGCGTGACCCTCCAAGGAGTTTTTCAAATACCTTCCTAAAGCAAACCCAGATAGTGGCTTCAGAGATATAGCTTGACTTGGTCCTAATGATCATTCCTTTATTCAACATAAGGACTACCTAGTGCCCTCTGTTTGGTACTGGAGGAGTATTCCAAAATGAGATATGATCTCTGCCCTCAAGGAATTTATAGTATGGTAGGGAAATAACGTGCACTCAGAAAATCAGGAGGCAAAGAGAACATGATGAATGGAACAAGAGAGTAATAAAGCATTGCAAACTCTAAGAAACAAGTATCAACTTTTTTCTTGCTTGGGGATCAAAAATGAGGGTTGGTTTTGAGCTGATACTTGGAAGATTGGTATCAGATGAGACGAGGAGGGCCAGGGATAATCTAAGAGACAGCCTTCCTGATGGGGGGGCGGGTGACATGAGCAAAGGGGGCAGAAGTTGTGGGCAGGAAAAGCTCTGGGTAAACTTTAGGGAGCTAGTCAGCTCTCTGTGATGGCTAACCAAGGAGAACCTTTGCATGCAACGTTCATGATCCAGGTTATATCACTTGAAAGCATTTAGACTGTAGCAGAATAACCTATGCCAGGAGGCCTTTTATTCATCCTTAGCTTCCCTCCTCCCCACCACACAGGAATCCTGAAGCATGGTCCCAGTGTATTCTGCCTCTGATTTTGAAAAATATGATTTCCAAGGTATAATTTCAAAAATATCACATCCATCTATTTTAAGGACCTTCTTTATTCACTATTAAAATTTTTTAATGTTTTTTCCCAATAATTTTAATAGTGGTGACAGATGGAACACATTCTCAGAATAACAATTTATTGTATTGAATAGAGTATAAACTGTCTAAAGGGAAGGGGCCAGAGATAAGCTGCAATGTGACGTAACCACGGAAGAGAGCTTACCTACTGCCCAAGGAGGTTGGGCTTTTTTTTTTTTTTTTTTTTGTAGAGATAGGGTCTAGGGAGTTTGGGCTTCTATAAGCTGTGGGGGCCACTAATCGTTATAGAGGTCATAGGATCAGACCTGAGCATTAGCACAGTGATCTGGCCATAGAACGCCAAAGGCAGAAAACAGAAGAAAAAAATTGTATATGTGACTACATAAAAATCTTTAAAAAATCTTTTTATAAGAAAATAGCAACAATGAAAAACTCTAAAACAAAATTGAAATATAAACAGCTTAGAAAAATTTTCTTCAATGTACATGATACGAGTTAATATGCTTTGTATATAAAGAGCTCATACAAATCAGTGAGAAGTCTGATAACTACTAGAAAATATGGAACAAAGTCAGATCACAAGAGAGACAATACAAAATCCAATAAAGCTATGAAAAATTATTCAGTATCACTAGTAATTAGAAAAATGCAAACTAGTACTAATATAAACACATACATTTGCCCTAAAGACTGGCAAATATCAAAAAGACCAATAATACCCAGTGTTATCAATGAAGAAATTAAAATGCAAGAAACATCTCAGTTGTGTGTCTGTGTATATGCAAAGAGAGAGAAAATTCTCTGGAGTATTGAATCAAATATGCTACCAATATGTTGGCAATAGTTATTAATACAGAGAGTCAAAATTATGATTTGGATTTTTATTTATTTATTTTTTTTATTTCTTTTTATTGCAGCATATTATGGGGGTACAAATGTTAAGGTTGATTTGGATTTTTAATTTCTTTTTTGTATATGTTTATCTTCTGATTGCGATGCAATGGGCATGTGTTATTTTTATATTTGGAAGAAAGAAAAAACTATTTTCATTTTAGGTAAAAGAAAATCCAGGTGTAACAGACCTAGAGAGGAGATGATTAGCAGATAACTCAAAGTCAATAAAACTGGTCTAGATAAGAGGAAATGAGGATGAGGGAATGGGAAGAGCCAACTGAAGGGAGAAGCTTTGCAGAAAGAAAATCTACAGGACTTGTCAGGATGAGAGATGGAGGAGTTGAAGTCCAGAGTGAGGACTGAAATCTGGTACAGAGAGGTAGGATAGCATGGTAGTTAAGTGTTCAGTTTTGGGACTAGACTGTCTAGATTCCAATCCTAACCTTGACTTTGGTAACTTACATAATCATGAACCACTTCTCTGAGTCTCCGTTTATTTATCTGTAAAATTAGGAAAACAATAGGACCTTCTTCATGGAACTAACTTCATGGAAGAATTAGAGTGATTGCGTAAACCATGTGAACAGTGTCTGCCACGTGGTAAGCCCTCCATAAATGAATATTATCAGTAATATTCATTAAGAGGGATGTCAGGAGGAAGAGTTGGCTTAGGAAGTAAAACTGATGAGTTTTGTTTTTGAGAAGCTGATTTTGAGCTTTTGGTATTGGCAGTCTGAGAAACCCAGTAGTGGAAAATGGGATACTCTAGCTTGCAGAAGAGGTAGAGAATAGAAGGGAAAATTTAGGTTGCCTCATTCACATCAAGGTGATGGTTGAAACTGGGAGAAAAGGATGATGAGTACAGAAGGGGAGGGAGGACTCTAGTAGCCCGTTACTCCTACGATTAGAAGGAGGAAGAGCCAGAGAAAAAAATGAAAAAAGAAGCATTGGAGGGGACAGAAAGGAAATTAAGAGAATATGTTTCCCTGAAGGTGGAAAGCAGGCAGAAATAGATAAGTAGAATGGCAGGAGAGTTTCAGAGTTCCAGATATCGTAAGTGATGCCCATCCAAGGTCCCTAGAAGGAGGTAAGATGAAGGTCTTCGGGGGCATTGAAGAGACCTAGGAACTGTCCTCCAGGGTGGGGAGAGAGTCTTCGTATGGGGTTATGATGTGGCAGAGTGTGGTGGCGAGGGGGCCGGAAACACACGGGTGACCAAACCATCAGTGTCCCCTGGACTGTGGATCTCTGTCTGCCATCCTGATATCCAGGGGACATCTTGTGAATCCTTCAAAAGAAGGAAAATTAGTGAAGTTAAATGAAGGAGGTCTCTTTACCAACCTCCACTTACCTATTTGACAAGGTTGTCTGATGCTTGTCATCACCGCCAGAAAACATGCCACTGACGCTCAGCATGCTGATGCCCCAGGCTTCCTGGCACGCCGCCTGCTGCCTCTAGTTAGCTGACCAGTGGTCAGCTCGGGTTGGACGAGGGACTTTGGCTGCTGTTGTGCACTGGTTTATGTCGCCTTCTCTTCTCTCCCACGAAATGGACCTGAAAAACATAGTTACTTAATTTTAATATTTAAATTTTTTCCTGTGGACTGCTAATCACAAACAGAAGGAATACCACTTTAAAAATCTGAGGTTTGAGTTTATGTATTATCCAATCTACATAAATAGGATTTTGAATCAAATCTAGCCTCCTTCTTCAGTCTCCCCTCATCTACTCTGTCTACATCCTCTGATTTCCTAATTCTCTCGAATCCTCCTTAGTTATTCTAGATGCACTCTCGATGCACAGAACATGTAACATTTCCGTAGAGCCATCCTGTCCGACTCTGGAGGTAGCTTTCTAATTAAAGTTGTTATCTCTCTGTACCACATTGGTCCTTGGATTTTGAAAGTGTTTATAGATTGCAAGACAATGTGTATTTGTTTAGATTTTCCAAAGGTTCGGGGAAATAGCATATTGAAACGCAGCCAATACCCACCCACATGTTCACTTTGTTTCCACTGTTCTCACAAGACACCAAAAGTGATGTCTTCATGAGCTATTACAAGATAGATGGAAAGAGGAGGAGGGATGTGTGTCCTGCACTCATTTTGCAGTCCCTCATTTTGCTTAGATCGACCACAGCCCTCTCTTTGACTTTTTAGTATCAGTTTAATTGTGACAAAATAATGAAGATATGATACTTTACAAAATAATCCATTGAAGGTTTACTTGCAATTTGCAGATAGGGAGAGCATGATAAAGTATAAAATAATTTGTCTTCTCCCTCACATACCACATTGTAATTTCTGTAGCATCTCAAGGCTCTTTTTGCAAGCCTTCAAAGTGAGCATTAAAGAAGGCACAATACCCATAACCATGCTGGATATGACTAGGAAGATGGACTCAGAAGTTGCCATTGCCAGGTTACCTACCTCCTGGTCACTAACATTTAGCTTACTCATGGTCTCAATTCTTTTCTGTCTGTAGACCCGTGGATCATTTAGCCCTAAGAGACTGGAGCTGAAGCCCATCACGTGTCTGCTAAAATGGACCAGTTCCCTTCTTTATATTTGCCAAGAGCAAATTACAGAATGGGTTGCACTGCAGAAGCTGAAAACCGAAATAGGCAAGAGTAGGCAGTGATAGGGACATAGGGACATGACACTTGGGTCTTTGAAGAGGAAGTGGGGAATGTCCGAGCCAACCATGTTCCATCTCTGGCCTTTGCAACCATTATAAACAAACAAAACAACTTGGACTATGTATGGCTTTTTTCAAACCAGTGTTTTAGATGCCTCTCCCATTGAATTAGGAAGGCTTACTGGGTTTCTGACTATATTCTACCCCACCCCACCCTGAGCTGGCCTCAGTGTTATTTATCCCACAGAGGCTTTATTTCCCTCCAGTACAGCCACTGAGTTGTATGGCTCCTAAGGTCACCATGCCACAGGGAACATAGTGCTCTCAAGACCCTGGGGGAAGTGACAACATGTGTAAGTTTAGGGAAGGTTTGTGGGATGTTGGAGGATGAGGACAGAAGGGATTAGGAATAGAAGAAAAGAATGAATAGATTTCCAAAAAGAATGGTGGTCAAGAAAATTGAAACATTTAGTTCAAAGATTAATCTTCCTTGGGCAGTGTTGAGTTCTACCCTGAAAGAATACTAATATTTGTCATAAAATATTCTTGATCCTGATTAGTTTTCCTTTATGCCTTAGGGCTTGACCATGCCTAAATCAATAGAAGGGCTTCTTGCTTGATTAAATGAATTTTCAAAATAAAATTTTCAAAGCCCTAAATCTGATGGGAAAATGTATCTAGAAAAATTGCAAGGAGACTAGAAATTGAGAAAAATTTTTATAAAAGCTTTGAATAAATGGAAGAATTGAACGTATCCTCTGGTTTGAGAATGCAAGGAATGTATTATCTGTGTCTGAAGTTTTAGGAGTAGCAGCAACAGCCAGTTCCCCTGCATGAAAAATTTCTCAGAGAGATGATGAAACTCAGTAGTATTCTGTAGTCTCAAACTGAATATTCTGAGTTCTAACTTTTAAAGTCTAAATAAAAAGTATTTTCCTTTTGAGCTTTATTGGTTTTCAATGGCTTTTTGAAATAATGAGCTCCTTTTGTACCCATGCCATTTGAACAAAGCTACCCCAAAGTGGCTGCTGTGATACTCTTCTTAATGCTTCTTGTTTCCATCTTCCCCACCTCTGTCTCCTATATCTCTGTGAGGGGAAAAAAAATCAGCTGTGGCCTGGACTCAACAGTAGATGAACCCAGACAAAGATCTGCAAGGACAGATCTGAAGCAAACATCACCACTGACCATTGCATTTTACTTAACTTGGGTCATCTCTGTTTATTTGTCCCTTTACCGGAGGCACAAGCACTCCCAGGGAGAAGAAGGGTGTGGTGTTTGCTTTCCCTAAAATGGGACCGGCTTTCCAAACTTCACACTGTAGAAACTGGTTTCTTTGGCTCTCAGCTTGTAATTTAAATAGCTACCACCAAGTTGGTGGTTGCTCCTTGGTAAAGCGTTTAAGCGCTGTTCCAGGTGTGGAAAAGTGCTTTGCTAAATATTTATGAAGACATTTCCTAAACAGTGAAGTATGTGTAGCTTTATATATATTTAATGAAATAATAATTATAGTTTCATATTAAATTTAAGAAAAAATATTGGAGCAAAATTTAAAGAAATAGCACCACCTAGGGACAAGTTAATGTCAGCTCTGCAATTTCTGCCTTCTCCCTCCTTAACCAACAGTCTTGGACTGTCATCACTTTTTTATTGGAAGGATATGTTTTAAATCCTTATTCCAAAGTAGTTCCCAGGCTTTTCAATCCTTGGAACTGTCTACAGTTCTGACAGCCAAGACAAAGCTCTGGAATCAGATAACTTCTGGGAGCTCTCCTTTGCTGTGTCTCGTGCTTAGTGGTGATACTGTGTTCTTATTCTCTGGATTGCTTCTCCTTTTCCTCTAAAAATATTATTTCCAGTAAAGCTGCAAGCTTACTTTCATCCTCCTTTCTCAATTTTTTATGATTTAGGTTATAGTCATATCAGATAGAGAGAAGATCCTGTTATTTCTTCTCCCCTCCCATCTACCTGAGAACCTTTAACTATAATGTCTTTTTTTTTTCAATCAAGATGAAGTTACCTCTATAACTTTTTCCTTAGCACAAGTGTGTTACTCCTTTCCTTCTTTCTAAGGAATAGACTTACAGGATATAATAAAATTCTTGTATTAAAACATTGTAGTTTTATAAGCTATTTTAGCCCACAGTCTAAAGCAGTGGCTCTTAAACTTTGTATGCTGTGAATGTTAGAAATGGGGACCCTCTTACCCCATCTCCAAATCAGTGGGTCTGGGCTAGGGCACAGAATTCATATTTTTATCAAGAACCTTGGGAGATTCAGAGGTAGGCAGTCCTTGGACCATTCTAAGAAATACTTATTTAAATGATTATTTGTTTTCCAATGTGGGGTTTTTAAACCGAAGAGTCATTTTAAAGCACAGGTATTTGGGTTTCATCACAAAAATGAACATACATTTTTGAAACCTCATATTTAACCTCAGACTTAGAGAAATGTTTCTTCTCAAACTTAGAAAAATAGCAGAGTTACATAGATTTTCTTTTTTTAAACAATATTTGAATGAAAACACTTCAACTCTATTGGGAATACTTTTCATCTAAGGTAACAGTAATATTTTCTTTTGGGCCTATTTTCAGAAGAAATTCTGTAAATAACTGTTCCTTAATTAAATATGTAGGACTTTGGTTTTAATGGTGATCAGTATATAGATTCTGTATATTTTCTGTGTTTTGGCTTAATCTGTGTCAGGAAGTTCTATAATTTATATCATGAATAAAAAGTTTTATAAATTCGGCACACATTTCCAGCTAATCATTCAAATGGGAATTTGCTAAACAGTTGAATGCTTTAATCTTGTGATTCTAATGAGTTAAGTAAAGCAAAAGTTTCTCTTTTGGAATAATTGAAAGTGTTTTTTTTTTAATGGAACTAGAATGTAGGGAATGGTGGAGGGTTCCAGGTTAGTTTTGAGAGTTGCAGTGATTCATAGCAGTTTAGTCAACTTCAGGTCAAGCAAGACCATGTAAGTTAACACATCATTTGTCTTTTTGTGTGTGTGCATTATAGGCAAAAGTTGGAAAAAAAACACCATGGAGTAAATCTTCATCAATAGATCACAGGAGAAAAAAATATATTTTAAGTGGTTGTTTCTTTAAGCTTCTTTAAATTATGATATTATGTAGTAACTCAAGAGATCATTTACATTTTATCTTTTTCTTTCAAAATTATGTTTGCCTCTTGTAATAGTTGATCATACTTTAAAAAAAAAAAGGGGGGGACTGGGCGCGGTGGCTCACGCCTGTAATCCTAGCACTCTGGTAGGCCGAGGCGGGTGGATCGTTTGAGCTCAGGAGTTCGAGACCAGCCTGAGCAAGAGCGAGACCCCATCTCTACTAAAAATAGAAAGAAGTTATCTGGACAACTAAAAATATATAGGAAAAAAAAAATTAGGTGGGCATGGTGGCACATGCCTATAGTCCCAGCTACTCAGAAGGCTGAGGCAGTAGGATAGCTTGAGCCCAGGAGTTTGAGGTTGCTGTGAGCTAGGCTGATGCCACAGCACTCTAGCCTGGGCAACAGAGTGAGACTCTGTCTCAAAAAAAAAATTTTTTTTTTGAATTGTTGTTTTCTAGACATTGTCAGCAGTGTCCATAGGGATGTTTCAGACTGATGTCACTGGCTCCTGACTACCTCCATTGTTTCTCTCACCCTCATCTTTTTAGAGTAAAGATGGCAAAAGTCCACTGCACATGACAGCTGTCCATGGACGGTTCACACGGTCACAAACCCTCATTCAGAATGGTAAGAGCGATGCTTCAGTAGTGTCTTTATGTGAATAGTTTCTTGGTCTGAGTTTGGCTGTCAGTCATCTGAATGTGAACTTTGATGCTCTGTTTTAGAGTTTTGGTAAGCATGGATTTGCATAATACTTTGATGTACTTTGCTAAAAGCTCTTCAATTCCTAGGCAGGCAAAGAAATTGAAAGCTTTGAAATTGGGAAGTTATATACTTAAATAGGATCAACATCCTGTTACTGTTCACACTGAAATTAATAAAGATAAGTAGCAAACATTTTCTAGCAACAAATCTGAATTATTTTTAGGTTGTTAGAATTCACCATAGTTCCCTAAGTTGAAGCTCATTAAGCTACTTGGGCAAAGGCAGGAACAATGAAATGACTCAGAGGAAAAGCAGGTAAGTATGTGATTTAAAGGATCATAAAATCACAGACTTGACAGAGACCTTGAAAAGTCACATAATATAGTATTTTTCCAGGCCCACAACAAAGGTATACTTGAACCATTGGGTTGTCTCTGAAGCCAAAGTGCGAAGGAGTGTCACCTCACATCATGGTTCATGCTACTAATAGGGGTCATGGCCAGCATCTGTGAGTGAGTTGACTTTGAAAATACAACTTCTGTTATCTCAGCAAATCTTAGAGATGAGTAAAAAAAAAAAAAAAAAACAGGTTTAGTCTGGATGTTAAGCCGACATTCCAGGTCTATCTAGCAGTTCCTAAACTATTTTTAGTCTACCCACATTTCTGCTTCTCAAAATTCTTATATTAGTCAATTTCCTTGGACCTATACTTTTCTCATCTATAAGATTTTGGACGACATACATCTGAATTGTCAGTGGCACTGAGTTATATCTTAGGCACTCAAGTTATAAAACGAAGTCATTTGACATTTGGATGCAAGACCAGCCAGTGAAATTATGCTTAGGGCCTGGGCGTGGTGGCTCATGCCTGTAATTCTAGCACTCTGGGAGGCCAAGGCAGGAGGATTGCTCAAGGTCAGGAGTTCAAAATCAGCCTGAGCAAGAGGGAGACCCCGTCTCTACTAAAAATAGAAAGAAATTAATTGGCCAACTAAAAATATATAGAAAAAATTAGCCGGGCATGGTGGCCCATGTCTGTAGTCCCAGCTACTCGGGAGACTGAGGCAGGAGAATCGCCTGAGCCCAGGAGTTTGAGGTTGCTGGGAGCTAGGCTGACGCCACGGCACTCTAGCTGGGGCAACAGAGTGAGACTCTGTCTCAAAAAAAAAAAAAAGAAAAGAAAAGAAATTATGCTTAGGAAGCAAAATATCTGCTGCAAAACAAAGAAAATTTATAAGTACTTCAGTGAAGTTGTAGGAGAAAAGAAATCCTAACAAGTTTCCAGCGAGCCAAGGAAGATAAAATGGAAACTAACTGCAAGGCACCCATTATTTCTAATTTGAAATATATGCCCTGCCTTTGACATTCATTATACTGAAAAGGCCTTTTTGTTTTATTTTGCTGCATATGAATAAAGTGGGGTGGGAGTGACCCAAGTTTCTCACTTTGGAGCACTTCTCTTATCCCACTGTGTTTCTCAACAGTTTTTCAGAAACAATGTCCACCCCCTTAAAAACAAACAAAACTTTTAAAACAAACAAAGAAACAAAAACTTGTTTTAAAAAATGTAATATAAATTTAACCACTTGGCCTTAGCTCAGTGGCATAAGAAGCTTTGTTCCCTTTTAGAGTGATCCCAAGCACCAGGGACAAGGTTGGAGAGAGAATGGTTTTTTTACCTTGTTAGCACTGCCTTCCTACAGGTTCGTCCCTCTGTGCCAGACCATAATGGCCCTCTCCTGTGCATCAAGACCATGGTAGATCTCCCCCCTGTCCTGGTAGCAAGCTTACAACAATCCCAGGGGGCTGCTGGCTGGTTTGACCTCTGCAAGAGCCATCCTGTGGGCTAGAAGACTTCCGTGCCCTCCCTGGACATTCTTGCTAGACTTTTGAATTGGGGCAAGACCTAAAAGAGACCCCATCTCTTATCCTCAGGGATCAAGGGATCTTTGTTTCAGAGCCTGTCTCATTCTTGTCCGTCCTGGCATCTTGCTTGTGGGTTGGGTGGGGTGCAGGGGCCTGGATTGATGAAGATATAGCAGCTATATAATATAGCCTATTATGTATAATGATAAAGCTAACATTGGTTGAGTGCTCACACTGTGCCAGGCACTTAGCTAAACACCCCATATCAATCCTTTCAACTACCCTAAGAGAAAGAGGTACTATTATTATCTCTATTTCAAAGACAGGGAAGCTGAGGCAGAGAGGTTGTCACTTGTGTCAGGATACATGGCTAGTATGTTAAGGAACAGGGACTGGAACACAGGCAGTCTAACATTGGAGCCTGAACTACTACACTTATAAACATGTTCTCTGGAAGACCAATGATGTTAAAAAAATTTTTTTTTAACTTGAATTCTATTGACTTTAAGAGTCACTTGTGTTTGAAATAGAGGTGTCCCTGTAAAAGGATGATTTGACATTCTCTTCTCTCAGTTGACAGTTCTTTGCATTCATAGCACATATGAGAGCTTTGAATTCTTCCATTTGACATTTTTTGAAATGCCCTTGGGGAGAAGAGTAGGAAGGTCTTTTCTGCCTGTTCATTGGCTTCCTTCTGGAAAAGTCCTGGGCTGCTGCCAGGACCGTCCCTGTCCAGAGGCTCATGCCCCCGGGACCTGATGTCCTCCAGTGGGACACAGCCACAGCCCCTCTGTCCTCCGGGAGCTGGAACGCCAGCACCACGGGGAGCATCTCTCAGCTCCCAGAACCAAGTGAACTTGCTACTGAGGAATGTGCTTTGTATTTGTTTATTTGTTTGGTTAAATTGCTTTGGTGTTTGGACTTCGTATAATATTTCTCTGCTTCCCTCCCAGCTCTCCAGTCAGGGTTACAGTAGCTTTGTAGTTCCTGAATCATTCGGCCTTGTAAGATAATCACTTAAAAAATACCCTTTTCTTTTTTATTTAGTAAGCAAAGACTACCTCTGCTGTCAAATCGCGTTTTTGTTGTCTGAAGCTGCACTGTCACAGGGAGAGAGGGAGAGGAGCTGAAAGACACAATCTGGTATCAGGAGGCTTTTGATGCAGCCATTTGCACTAGGCAGCTGCCTCAGTTGCGATCCAGCAGGTTAAACAAGTTCAAAAATAATGTTTTCTTCAAGAAGCTTTAAAAATAAATAGAATTTGAAAAGGAAGAGTCAAGTTCTAGGTTAGGATGATTCAGTGTGGGATTTTTGACCCTTTGGCTCATGATCTTTCCAAGGCAATTTAATAAGATGACCATTCTTGTTTGGGTAATAAAAACTAATCTCAGATGAATCCTTAGATAATGCTAATTAACTTTCCCTTCTGACATACCCTGCATACTTCTCAACTCACAAATGTTTATTTTTCTCCCTAATTACCAGTGATCAATTACCAGCATTAACTTGCAACCTTTAGATAAATAGTAAAGATTTTTTAAAGTTTTAATTTCTATTTTTTTTTTTTTGGAGACAGAGTCTTGTTCTGTCTCCCAGGCTGGAGTGCAGTGACGTGATCATAGCTCGCTGCAGCCTCGAACTCCTGGACCTATCTCAGCCTCCCAAGTAGCTGGGACTACAGGTGCACACCACCACGCCTGGCTAAGTTTTTAAATTTTTTGTAGAGACAGGGTCTCGCTATGTTGCCCATACTGGTCTCAAGTGATCCTTCTGCCTTGGCCTCCCAAAGTGCTAGGATTACTGGCGTGAGCCAGCAAGCCCAGCCAAGATATTTAATTTGCATTCCAAGCAAGTTTTAGAGATTTTCAAGTGAAAATGGAAAGGTTTGTGGAGTGATTATAAAATAGAAATTCACTCGTCAAGAGGGCCTACTTTAATAAAAAACGTATTTCCAAATAATAAATATACAGTCTTTATTTTTCCGCTAAGTGTTACAATGTTTTCCTGAAATATATTTTAAATGACAACAAAAGCATACATAGACAATAATTATCTGTATTTTTACATGGATATATACATATTATATATTTTACTCTCAATGGCTTCATTTTGGCGTAGTGCTTGAGGATACTGCTAATGGGAATGCAGATGGGCACAGTTTTTCCCAAAAGCTATTTGCCAGTGTCTGTGAGGGGCCTTAAAAATGTTCATGCTTTTGATCCAATAGTTCTACTTCTAAAAATGTTACTGAAAGATATCATATGAAACATAAAGATTATTTGTAATTATGTTTATTCCTATGTTTTTCTTTACGACAAAAAGCTGGGAATGGCCTCAGTGCCTACTAATTGGGAACTTGCTAAGTAATTCTCTAAAGCACCACCTTAACCCAGTAATCAAACCTTTTTTTTAATTGTGGTAAAATATACAAAACATAAAAATTCCTGTTTTAACCATTTTTAAGTGTTCAGTGGTATTCCATACATTTGCACTATTATACAACCATCACCACCATCCATTTCCAGAACTTTTTCTGTTCTCAAACTGAAATTTTGTACCCATTGCAAGCAATCAAATTTTGTATGACCCATAATGGAATAACTATGTGTGTGCTGAGGAGACGCAAGGGGAAGTATGTATCAGCTCCGGGTATTCTTGCTGAAATGGTTATTCTGAATCTAATAACTAAGAAGTCATCAGAGAGCCCCAAAAGGCAGGGCATCCTACATGGCTTCAAAAATATCAATGACATGAGAAACATCAAAAAATAAATAAATAAAGGCCAAGAGAATTGTGTTAGATTAATGGAAACTAAAGAGACATGAAAACTAAATACTGTCAGAATCTTTGATTGGATCCTGGATTAAAACAACAGCAATAGGCTGGGTGCAGTGGCTCACGCCTCTAATCCTAGCACTCTGGGAGGCCGAGGCGGGTGGATTGCTCAAGGTCAGGAGTTCGAAACCAGCCTGAGCAAAAGCGAGACCCCGTCTCTACTAAAAATAGAAACAAATTAATCGGCCAACTAAAAAAAATATATAAAAAAAAAATTAGCCGAGCATGGTGACGCATGCTTGTTGTCCCAGCTACTCGGGAGGCTGAGGCAGAAGGATTGCTTGAGCCCAGGAGTACGAGGTTGCTGTGAGCTAGGCTGACGCCACGGCACTCTAGCCTGGGCAACACAGTGAGACTCTGTCTCAAAAAAAACCCCCGAAAAACCCAACAGCAATAAAATAATTATAAAGCACATTTTGGAGACAATTGGAGCAATTGGAATTATGTCCCAATATTACATAGAATGTTTTTATCAATGTTAAATTTTTTGGGTATGATGAGGGAATCGTGGTTATGTGTGAGAATGTCTTTGTTCTTAGGAGAAATATGCTTAGGGGTGAAATGTTATGATGTTATTTTTAAATGGTTCCTCAGATAAATGAACAAATAAATCAATTATATCTACATGCACACACATATGAAAACAAGAGAGAAAGAAAGAAATGTAGTGAGATAAAAAGTTGGGGGAAAAGAAGGCAAAATAAAACAGGATGAAAATACTGTATTATTAAAATACCATAAATGATTAATGTCATAGTTTTTATAAAGGGAGGCATTTTCAGTTTATAGTTCATGCTTTTACCATTTTACTCATCATATTTTAACCTAGATAATCAGGCTGCATAATATATTTTACTGAACTCTCTATCCCCTTTGGTTCTCGTGCTTAACATGAGGTTTGTACGGGTCTTTAATTCAGCAGGTAAAATTAAAATTGAATATGTCTTCAGAATGATGATTTTATGGAATTTGATTACATTGTTCATAGCAGGAATCTAGTTGTAAGATTTTAGATCCTTAATTAAGACAATGCAGAAAGGTTTTTCAAAAGCATTCTAATAGACTTCTCTCTATGCAGATGTAATACTACTGCGATTTCAGATGGTGACTCGTCCCCTTAAAGAACAGTCTTATACTTCAGAGCAGAAATGCACGCTGGAGTGGAAAAGAAATCAACATTTGGTTGACATGAGGGATTAGCATAGAATGTGGTATCTGAATCAACATGAGTCTTTGTGTTATACTTATTAAAATGTCTCTTTCAGGAGGTGAAATTGACTGTGTGGATAAGGATGGCAACACTCCTCTCCATGTGGCTGCAAGATACGGTCATGAGCTTTTGATTAACACCTTAATAACCAGCGGAGCTGACACAGCCAAGTAGGTTACTGCAAAAATACGGTGGAATAATTGGCACATTTGGGAATACTGCCAAAGGGATTCTGCCACGCAGTAGATAGTTCCCATTTATCCAGGTTAGGGTGGCTCTGTTCCATTATACCAAACACAAATTAAATTTGAAATAAATTAAGTGACTTTTAATGATAGACACAAGGAAGCACTGATTTTATTTTTCAGTTACATCCAAATGTGGCCTATTCTGGTGAGAATCTCTGGTTCAAATCTTAAAAGAGATTTGAACTTTATTCCTAACTCTGCTAATATTTTTCTGTTCTTTCCAATGCTTAATGTTAGTTAAACATGACAAATAAAACATAATTGGGCAAATTCAGAATTTATTCAGAGTGCTTGCTCGGTTTCAATGATATGGTTATAGAAGGGGTACAGTTGAGTAAATCCGCTACACAGGGAGGGGAAACCTGACTTCATTTTACACTTTAATTCAATAAAAGTACATAAAGCATCTACATGAGGCTGTCACAATGCTGGGTGCTATGTGGGAATTTCAGAGTAGGTAAGTTACCTAGTTGGTATCTTCAAGGATTTTGTTGGGGGCCTGAGGTCCGCTTAGGACAAAGAACCATGAAAGATAGTACATCACGAAGTTCTAAATGAAACAGGACTTAAGTGGCAAAATGTTTGGTGTAGACAATATGTGCCATAGAATATAGAGAGGCAGGAGAAAGCTCAACGGTGGCTAGTTTTCTGGAAACTTCAAGCTTCAAGGAAAAGATGAGTTCTAGGTAGACTTTGGAGGACAAGAATTGTTAATATTTATATAGAGCAGAGGGTGGCAGCCCTCCCCACCAGGGAGGAAAGCAGGAACGAAAGAGGAAGAGACTACACCTGGGGCAGAGCTTGGCCCAGCAGAGCGGAGGGCCTGCGTGTGCTGGCGCTGTGCTCCGCTCAGGGCGGCATTGTGCGACGGTTGGGAGCCGGCCTGGGCTCCATTCCAAGCTGCCTCACTTGTCAGCTGTGTGACTTTGAGCCTGTTGCTTTGGTTTCCTCATTTGAAGACTGGGAGTAATAATACCATCTGCTGGTAGGTTTGTTGTGAGGATTTAATCTCTTAATTAGTATTAAAGTTCTCCAAGTTAAAGTTCTCCAAGTATTAAAGTTCTCTGAACCAAGTTAAAGAGGGCTGTAAGTGCCCGAATAAAGAGTTTGACCTTAATGACAGAGACTGTGGGATAACGATAACTGAATTTTTAGGAGAAGGGCAATAGGAGGGCCGTGTATATTAGGAATTCTGTTTTGTTTGTCAAATGTTGTACAACAGAATTGAAAATCTTGCTTGAGAATGGGCCAAAATTTAAATGGTCCAGGGAAGCCGTAGTGGGATCATGAAACCAAGTACATAGAGGGCAAAATACATTCTGGGCGTGAAGTGAATTATATGACATGCTCTGGTAGCTTCGTAGTATATAATGGTTTACCTTCCTCAGTTCAACATTAAGTTGGCCTGGGTTCCTGTAACCTCCTGCGCTCCCAGTCTAGTGGTCGAGATAAGAACAAGAGCAAATGACCGCAGTGTTGTGAGGTTTGTTACAAAGGCGGTTTGGACCAGACTGTAGGAACAGAGTGAGGGTCCCCCGGAAGAGTGGCGTCTTAGCAATAGGAAGACTGCGTAGGAGTTTGCCAGGAGGACAGACCTGTGAGGTAGAAGGAGAGGGAAAAGCAAGGAAGGATGTTCCAAGAAGAGGGAACCATCTTTATAAAGACACAAACGTGAATATGTTGAAAGCAGATTTCTAAAGCTGGGTCATCTGATGTGTCGGGGGCGGGGGCAGTGGAAAGAAATGAGGCAGAAAGGCAGGAAGAGCCACATCTCCAAGGACCTTGCAAGTCCTGCTAAGGAATTGGATTCCATTCTGAGGCATTCGGAAGCTGTTAAAGAATTCTAAGTGGGTGTAGAGTAGGTTGTGTCTGATGATCCCATTTGTGTGTAAGCAAGATCGCTCTGATAGCAGCCCAGACACATCGGAGGCAGTCCAGACATGGCAGAGGCCATCCAGACGTGGCGGAAGCAGTCCAGACTAGAAACGCTTGGCAGCCTCTTGCAAACATCCAGAGAAGAAAAGATGAGGTCTTGGGGAAGGATGAGGCTGAGGGCCGACAGGGGAGGGGAATGCTGACTATTAGCAGTGGGGTGTCTCTTTCCAGAAGAGAAAGGAATCTGTTTTAAGCCAAAAGAACTTTTTGATTGGGATGTTGCAAGTTAAAAGGAGCAGCTCAGTTTTGTGGCGAAAGCTCTACACTAGGATTCAGGAGGCTCTTGCTAGGTTCTGGCGTTTCCAACCAGACCATGGCTGCCCAAAGCCAGAGACCATAAATCTTAGTGTTAATTAAACAGAAGTAAAATATCTAGGCACAAAGCAACTTTACCTGTGATGTGTTAATATTTTCAGTGGTATTTTTCTTTCAACTCTGGGTTACTTGAGGCCCTTTAGCCAAACTATCATGAATTTCTGATTTTCTTCCAAACCAGAATCTATTTTAGGGATAAAAATAAACAAGGCCCAATGCATACTTAAAATTTCCCCCCAAAATCCATTTAATTCAATATGCCTTAAGTTTATTTCCTGGTAATTATTTGGCCTTCAATTTATGCAAACACACATCCTCTAGCAAAAGTGCCTTAGAAATGACATTGCTGTTCAAGGAGCCTTTCCTTCCCTTGGCTGTGCTGTGTCCTGGGGACACAGAAGAGGGAAACATTGTCCCAGCCTCAAAAAGCCACATCTGCTTTCTTTTGTCACAACATATCTGGGGATAAGGCTTGCTACCTTCAGTGACAATGGTTCATTAAGGCAGTGATGGGTGTGTGTGTGTGTGTGTGTGTGTGCATGCTTGTGTGTTTGTGTGTATGGGAGAAGGGAAACCACCGTAGGGGAAAATATCAAAATGAAAAGGAGAGAAATTAGAAAAGACTAAATTTGCAAAAAGCACCTCAGAAAATCACTATTCTCTGGGTTTCTGATAGGTTTATTAAAAGGAGAGAAATAGGCTTTTCCTTCTATAAATAAGTAAACAAATAGCATTTACAAAAAATAACTCATCTTCATAAAAGATATAAGAAATGTATTTTAAAAGATCCCTACATAACAAGTTTTATCATTGCTTTCTTATGAATTTACTTGAACGTACTGTAAGCCTTGGTTTAGAATGTTCTTTGTTGTTCTTTTTGTTTCTCTGAACTTTAAGTCAGAGCACTTCCTGCAACTTTGAATCAGTGCTCATGCAACTTTATGTTTCTGAACTTTGTTAGGTTTGGGACTAGGACTAGGGACTTGTCTCTAGGATTTTAACTTGCCTTCCACCTTATCAGTTATGCTCTCAGTTCTTTTTCTGCCTCAACTGCAGCAGAATTAGGGATATTGTAGTTATGCAGATAATTGGCTCTGACATTCATTAAATATTTGTTGAGGGCCTGCTAAGTGTTACCTATTATGCCAGGTTCTGGATTATAGCGGTCCATGCCCTCAAGAAATTTATAATCCATTGAGGGCGAGATTTAAACAAGTGATTAAAATCATGCATGCTAAGTGTGATGCCAAAGCAATTGCTGGTTGCTACTGGGATGTGGGAAAACACATATGGGACCTGGAACCCTGTCTAGCAAGGCCAGGGAAGGCTTTAGGGAAGAAGCAATGGTTAACCAAGACTAACGGATGAGTAGTAGTTAGTTCATAGTAGTGACAGTCTTTTAGATTCTCAGTGTAGATGTGTTTTTATTATAATGTTAACTTGAATATATATGTAAACATAAGACTCGCTATAAACTCAGACTTTTGACACTAATCTGTCAATAATTTTAAAAATTACAAAATGCTCGTAAACAGAAACCAACACCATTCATGTTAACTGCACAGCTTAATAGTACGAAATACTGAGTACTTACCTATGCCAGGCACTGCGCTGAGGGGTTCCATTAACTGTCACGGCAACCTCACGGGATAAGTGCTATGAATATCCCCATCTTACAGGTGAAGTAACTGAGGCACAGAGAGGTTCAGTCACCTGCCCACAGTCACAGAGCTAGCTAGTGCAGGGTGGAAATGGAACTCGGTCCTTGGCCAACTGGACCTGGAGCCTCAGCTCCTGAGCACGGGGCATGCTGCCTCTCTACGTAACAGATGATGGGATAGTTCACATTTTGCTGACATTCAGTCACAGTTTGTGTAGGGTTACGGTTTTGGTGGCTAAGGTGCTGACTCTTTAGAGTTCAATATATGCTGCAAGAATGGAGGTTTTCAGTGGCTTGAACAAAGCTGTGGAACGGTGAACTCATCCCGCAGCGCAGAAGCTCTTACTCAGATACTGCCAAACTCCGTTCACACGGAAGGCTCAGGGACTGCATTGTCACTCCCTAGGTCCAGGTGTATCATTGGTCTATTGAATCCATCTTTATTCTTTTCTCGGTGGCCCGTGCCAATGCCACACAAGCCCCACTGCGAGCCTCAGTACAGACATGGCGCTGGAATTTGGCAGAGGTATGTGGTGATAAAGTGATCATTCAGATGAGCCCCCAAACACTTTGATACCAATTATTTTAGATGGAATCATCACAAGGAAAAGACAATTTAAAAATTCTTACAGAGAACAGCTTCAGATCCCAAAGATTTCTAGAGACCCCCAGGGATGCACTGACTAGTTCGTGAAGCAGTGGAGAAGAGAAGAGAGTTTCAGGTGGAGGAACCAGCATGTGCCAAAACCCAGGGGCAGGATAGAGCCTGCCTCTTAGGAGGAATGCAAAGAAGCTCACTGAGATTCTCGAATATGCATAGGTTAGGAAACAGCCAGATCCAGAAGGGGCCTTTCAAGGCATGTTAGAGTGTTAGGACTTGATTCAAAAGGACCTACTGAAAATGTCTGTAGGTTGCAAATAGCAAGGACCAGTTCTCATGGTTATCAGTTATACTCAAATGCCTCTAACTTAGGGGTGCATCTATTCTAAATTTAGGGAATATTTTTGTCTCACCCATTCAGTGAACAAAACTAAACCGATCTCACTTCCCTAGGGGAGTTGTGAGATAAGTGTTGTAAAGGATAGAAAGGTAATAGAATTGTTAGCTGGTCACAGTTCGTTCTTGGCATTTGTGTAATCACACACCCGATTTTAAGGAAGCACAACCTGATTAAAATTTCAAAACTCACAGACTACTCATTGCCAATTAAGCTAATAATAATTGCAAGGGCAAATAATAATACTAATGTTTATGGTAAAGGCTTACCATGTGCCCAGACACTCTATTTAGCACTTTGTGTGCCTTATCTCAATGGGTCCTGCCAATTGCTCTATGATATAAATGTTCTAATTACCTTATTTTCCTGATGAGGGAACCATTGTGTACTTGCCAAAGATCCAATAAGTAGCAAGTGGCAAAACTAGGACTCGAATCCAGAGTTTCTGACCCTATCACCTCAATCACAGTGTTGTTTACCACATGCCTACAAGGAAGGCTCTAGAAAAGACTGGATGTAGGAAGGACAGCTATGGCTCCCTGATGCCAACTGGAAAGCTTAAAGGAACCGACTTTCTAAGAATGCAAAGGCTCATTCTTCACTTCTGATAGCTCTCTACAAGACAGTCCTCCAGACCTGATTTATCCTGAAATAACTGGGTAGGAGATGTTAGCTAATAGCTAAATTAAAAATAGCTAATACAAATGTGCTCTATTAATTTAATGACTGGTCAAATAAATGGAGCAATTTAACTGGAATTGTTCCCCTCTTTTCTGTAACTTATGCATTGTTAGCTTTAGTGTGATTTAGCATCTTTATTCTTGGTCTTTCTTAATATATACCTGATGAAATAATAATGATGCTTCTCATTTGACTATGACAGCCAAGTCCTAATTTTTCTCCTAACAGTTTTGTAATCTTTCCTTTATAAGCAGTCCTACAACAGTAAATATGTAATTTTATTTTGAAATGCATGAATCATTTCTGAAGTGTTCAGAAATGCTGAATTCTGCTCTTCTTTTTTTTTTTTTTCCAATCTTGACTTGATACTTAGTTTTACTATTTGAACTATAGTTTCACACTCAAGTTCAAATGCCAATAGTACTTAAGTCTACACTAATATGTTTTCAACTCCTACACTGAGGTGGTAACTTTTTATAACTATAGAAAAAATATGTATCAAACAGAATTTTTACTAGACCTATTAGAGTAGTTCTCTCTTATTGTCTCAGGTTTATAAGTAGCAGTGAAAAAGATAAAATAATTGGCTAATGTTGATTGTGATGAATTATCTAAAGACAGGGGTGTTAAGTGGCAAGGTTGATTAGAAATATTGATAATGAAGTTTGTAGCATATATTATGATATTGTTGCTGTTATACTATCACTTATACTTTTTGTTTTTCCCAATAGGTTTCTTACAGAGTTTGATGCTATTTTCCCTAATTCATTTGCTTGTAATTATTTTATGTAAAGATGTATATTTTATGTATCTTTATAGACTGCATTATATATGTATATACAGATTTATGTATGTATGTGTGTGTGTATGTCTATTTAAAGAATGAGGAAAGCTCAAAGAAATCTTGAGAAATCCAGTCCCTGATTCTAGGCACATTCTTTCAGGAACTTAAAATCATCCTAGAAGATATTCATCTACTTTCTTCTTCCAAATATCCAGAGATATTTAATCATATGTTTTTGCCATAACGCCCCCAAACAAATGAAATAGGTAAAATCTCATTAGCTTCAAGTTCCATTTCGTAAGGCACTTTTAAAGCATGTTATACGTGTTTTAAAAAACTATGTTTCTCTCGCCTCAAGAGGGAACAATATAAATAGTAGCATAAATAGAAAAGCTTCTCTCCCATCCCCCAATGGCTTCTGCCTTTTCATGAGCATCAAGGTCGTCACTGATGCAATTGCTTTTCAGAATTTTTTTGGTAAATGATCAGAGAGGCAATTACAAGCAGTTCTCCTCTACGTGACACTGCCCAGAAGACGGGCAAATTGCATCTCTTGATGGATGCCAGCTATTATATACACTGGGTTGGAAATCTCCATATAGGGAAAGGAAAATAAACAGAGGAAAGACTGAACAAAAACACCAATAAATAGAAAGAAGCTATCATGGAAAGGGAGAGCGGTGGGGTGGTTAATTGCTGACGGACTTGGATTTTGCACAACGCTGAATACTATGAAATATCTGGGAATTATGGATATGCTTTCACACATTCACACACATAATAACTTTTGAGATGGCAAATAAAATTCATGTATCCAGAGCCTAACAAATTCAAATCATATGTATTTCTTTATGAAGCATGGAGTCTGAAAGGCCTACTTTGTGCCAGAAAAGAAACTTAGGTAACTAAGTCTCCAGGGCATAAATAGATACAGTCCCGTACTTGCTTCTGTTATACAGAGGATTTTAAACATCTGAAATGTATTATTTGATTAAAATGAGATGTTGTGAGACATAATCACTAACATTATAAATGCTTATAAGTACACAGCAACCACCCGATGATGCTGTTTGATATGAACTGCAATTCAACACATGGCTTTGGGTCCTTGTTCTAGGACATGTGAGGGGAGAGGAGGACGATTTAATTCTGAAGGCAAAAAGTGCTGCCATCAGAAGCCTTTCTGTCCCTTAAGGGATCATCCTGGGGACCGTGTCAGGGTGGAAGTCAGTCTAAAAAGTCCTTTTCTAGACTCTTCCTTTAATAGTTCTAGGTTTATGAAATATATGCAAACTAATGTTTATTACTCCTGTGTTTTTGTGACTGGTATTATGCTGTGGGTTAATGTGCAACATAAAAGTGCATCAGGAAGGTAACATTTCGCCTGCAGAAGGCATAAACATTCGCTTTTATTCTCATCCAGAACTTTATTTTCAATAATAAAGCCATTATTAACTCAGCAAAGTGCTTGGCACCTAACACATCAATAGTAAGTACGTTTATCCAATTGAGGAATAAAACAAGCTGCTTTTCAAAGTAGTTTGTCTCGCTCAGCGGTGTTATCTCCAGCACTTAGCATCGTATCTCATGCTTAGAAAGTTGAATGAGTGAATGAGACAGATGATCGCTAAGTTGAAAACGAGAGGGAGATTAAAGAGTCACAGTTTATGTGAAACAGATTTTCTTAAAAATTTACATTCCTATGATTATGGGCTGGTTTAGATTCAGGTGTTTATTATTTTACCACCTGATTATGGAAAATGATTACAGAATTATTTATTAGATGGAAGAATTACAAAATTATTTCAGCCAAGGGAGTCTCTAAGCAAAGTGGTGTTGATTTTCATCAGGGAACTTCTAGGAAGGTCCTTGTTCTTCTGCATGTATCTTGAGATCTGTTACCATGAGCTGCTCTGTTTTTTTCCTCCTCAGGTGTGGAATCCATAGCATGTTCCCTTTACATTTAGCCGCCCTAAACGCTCACTCTGACTGCTGCAGAAAGTTGTTATCATCGGGTAAGTAACTTTGTTACCAGAGATGAGGCTTACTGTGTCCTGTACGTGAGTCACACGGCTTCAGGTGTCTGGTCAGAGTGAGTGGCTGCCTGTGCTTCTTGTCATTACCCAACGTGGCAGGATGAGTCGTGTTCCACAGCTATCTGCATGTGACCGTTCCCAGCAGTCCTTGGTGTTGAACTGTTTGAATGTCAGTATTCCTGCCCAAGAACGAGAATCTTGTCTGGTTTTTTAAGTTAAAACTTGGGTGACTCAGGGTAAGAAAGACGCAGGGATGGCCAGAGCTTATAGGAAGTTTAAATCACAGAAGAAGAAAGTATCTTCAAGGCTTAAAATGATGACTTAACATTTAATATTTTTTAACGAAAGGAAAAGGTCGAATCCCCTACACTTCGTGGTAGAAATGTCACGTTTCCTTCCTCCTCCCTGAGCATTGAAAAATCACTATAGCTGATTGCTCCAACTAGGTTTGGTTTTTATTTTTTTAGTGCGAGCCTATTTGGAACCAAGAAATCCTTTCTGGTTTGGAGCTTTGCTAATCTTTCTTATCACCTCTTCTACCAACTTACATATATTAAGAAGTTCCTGGGCTTTCAAAAGTGGTAGTGGTCTGCAAGGCAAAGATTGTTTATGAATTAATTCATCTGATATCTCAGAGGCATTTTTTTTCCTTTAAGTACTTTACCTATGGTTGATTCTGCTTTCACTGCTGTCGGCACGTTTAAAAATAATCCCTGCATGCAAGCATGTTTCCCAAATCTTAAGCCAGCCAAAAGGTTGGAATACACTGAAGAAAATATCTATTTCAGCATGTTAGAATTACCGCTTTGCCATCCATGTTTTCTCCTTGTGTTCTGTCTGCCTGTCTATTGCCCTACTTATCTCAAATTAGTTTCATAAATTTCTATCCTGGGATTGAAAAATGGGGCTGTGGTTCACCCAGGGCTGAATGTGAAAATAAATCCTTCTTGACTTCACGGTTCTTCCTATAAAATTGCCAAGCTTGAGCAGTTACCATTCGTTTCCATGACAACCTCTTTCTGACTACAATTGCTTGCATTCTGGTTTTTCTACTAACTGATTTTTCTGTCTCTGCAATGTTTCTTGTGGTTTAACTAGGACAAAAGTATAGCATAGTATCCTTGTTTAGTAATGAGCACGTGCTGTCTGCAGGCTTTGAAATAGACACCCCAGATAAATTTGGAAGAACGTGCCTTCATGCTGCTGCTGCAGGAGGGTGAGTAGTTAGCAATTCTAGTTATTCCATGACTTAATTACTAATTCATCTTTATTGACTTGTCTGTGAATCAAAGGCAATTTCCTTAGTCAAATGGGTAAGAATCATTTCTACCAAATATCAAATATCACTGTGTTACATTTCCAGATTACTTGCATTTTGTTCTTTCAAAGAAAAATTGTTGGCCTATCTCATATAGCCAATGGTTTTTCTTTTTTTTCTTCTCTTTTTTCCTTTACTTTTTATTTGTAAATTTTCAGGCTATAGAATATGTGTCTATCAGGTACCTTCCACCAAAAGAAAATAATTTGAAATTTGTTCCTAAGCTTTTCCTTTTTTTGCTGGTAGGTAGGTGATGATCAAGAGAATCCAAGATTGAATTAACGAATGTTCATTTATAGACATTTTCATCCTTATTTCAAATCTGATTTTTTAAGTCTTTATAATGATTAAATGTGAACAAAAGTCAAGAAAACCCAAAAGATAGGCAAGAAGTGATTTAATCCTTGCCTTTTTTTGTTTTTGTTTTTTTTCTTTTTGAGTTGTAAAGAGAATTTTTCATCAGCTACTCTCTTTTTTTCATACTGGTGGTTAGATTGAAGCTCTGATTAATATGTTGTTGATATATATGACCACACATTGACCAAACATGGCATCTCTTGGATGGCCTTGTTTGGATAAGGTGTTGGTTCTTAATCAATTTCCTGGTCCTTAAGGAACAGCAATGCTTCTCCGTTTGTCATTTGTATATTACCAAAGACATTACCTCTTTATCAGAGGTGGATTAATGGTGAAGCTTTAAGGCTCCTTGTTTACATGGGTCCCTTTTAAAAAGTCTTATAACTAGTTTTGTATTCATAATTTTGTGTTATTTTTTAAAGAATCCCCTATACCCCACCACAGCCCTCAAATTGTATGAGCTTCATGAGCTTTGATCTGCCACTGCCTTTGATCCTTTGGCATCAATCAGTAAGAGACAGGTACTTTATATCAACTGGCATGCTACACCAACACATAGATGTCTTAAAAAGTTCTTACACTGGATGACTGAAATAGCTAGCTCTCTGAGAAAGGTGGCTATAAAAGGCGGATGTGGGGAGGGGAGGGCCCTGCTCAGGTTTATCATCGAGATCATTTTTCTTATTTAAATTATAATAAAACAATAAATTCCGGTCTGCTTTTTAGCATCCCAAGTTTAGCACGATGATGGATGATTGCCTCTTTTTATGACCACGTTTTTAAAAATATCAGACCTGTGCAGAAGGTGGCAAGACACCATTTCAGAGTCATGTCTGAAACTCCTATTAGAATTAATATTTAGCTACATGCCCTTCAAAAAGAAATTCCCTTCAATGGGTCCTTTTCTTTCTACTAAATATGATTTGTTGCTCCTGCGAATGACAAAGAAGCTGTGCAAGATCACTATGCTCCATCGCATTATTTTCAGCCTTGGTTCTACACATTTTTTACTTAGATTACAAAAACAGGGAAATGCAGCTGTTTTATTTCCCATTATGGAGTATCTGGGTTGAAAGTAGTTTATCATGGTGAATTCATTCTGCTGTGATAAAAGGTAATACTCATCCACGCTGGCTCATTGTTTAAAGGTGACATGAAATTATTATAGGTTTAAGTTGTTGTTTCATAAACTCTTGATAGTTTTGAAAAAGAATTTTAAGATAAACAAAATCGTCACTGGAAGGTTTAATCATGTAATAATCATGAAATTCTTTAGTCATGAGATTGAAAATGTTCTGCCAACCTCTTTAATTTATTGATTTACTATCTTTGAAAGAAGATCTTTAGGGACCTTAGAGCCTTACAGTAGGGAATTCATATGTTCCAAGTTATTTTTTGTTAACAGAATTTAAACCTGGAATTATTTCATCTTGTCCTGCGCTGTGTAGAAAACAACTCTTTCTGAAGATAGCCCAGTAATCGATCTCTTCCATCTTAATGATGTTTTCCCTGTCTTTCTAGTAATGTGGAGTGTATAAAACTCTTGCAGAGCAGTGGAGCAGATTTCCATAAAAAGGACAAGTGTGGGAGGTATGTAATCAGGGAGTTCTGCTTCCAGTGCCTAAATGGAAGGAGTGGGGAGTAGTCCATGCTGTAATCTTGTTACATGGAAATGGCAAACAGGGAAACTAGCTGGGGGGATTCCATCCTCGGAAGGAAACCCCCTCTGGTATGGAAATGCCAACTAAGCAAACACAAGCTGCAAGGAAAGCATCTCCACTCACAGCTTCTCTTTAGAAGTGTCAATTTTCTCTCTTCTTTTTTCAATTTTTAAAAAAATTTCCCCCATGGATATCGTTTAGAAAATTCTATTTGTAGCGGAGTAGAATATTTTAGCCCTCCTAACCCGGAATCTGGTCATAAGATCTAGAACATTTTATTACATATAGTGGACATTTCATCTTGGGATAAAGTTTTAGATGTATTTAAAACGTTAAACACACATATACACACATACCGCTAATAGGTCATAGAACTTTTCCTACCTTAATGGTCCTTTGTGTTAGCTAAACTGTGCCTTGATGCTAGCTGGTACATGAATATGTATTTTGTTAATGTATATGTATGTGTATACATATATATTTTTTCACCCTTCCTCTCCACATGCACCCTGGTTCTTTGGGGTTGCTGCAACGTTCTTCTCTTCCCAACCTGTGTAAGACAGCTCCCACTCACCCTTCCGGATTCACTTTGTGACACCTCCTTGCACTCTGGTAGGAGTGCCCCCTCCCTGCTCCCCTGGTTCCCTACGTCCCCCACCACTGCAGCACACATCACACTGTTCTCGTGGACTCTGTTTCCTGATCTCTGTCTCCACCTGACTATGAGTCTCCTGAGGACAAGAACTGGGTGTCATTTTCTCTTTATCTTTGGGCCCTGTTATGTGGTTGATACCTAATAATTTTCGGTCTAATTAACTAAAACATAAGCAATCTAAAATGTAAAATACTTATAATTTCCTTTTGTGGACTAAAAAGGAGAAAATCAACTAGTAAAAGAGCCCATAAAGTAACTATAAAATATGAAATTGTTGTGCTTGAAAATTAATAATTCTTGAAATAGTTACTTTATTCTTACTAGTTTGTGTATTATCCCCTGAATATTGGTTAGTCACACCAGGAAAACTTTTAAATAATTGAGAACTAAAAATAAGTAACAAAAAACAAGTTATTTCATCCCTTTACAAGGTGCCTGTATTTTCTGAATATTACTCACTTGGTTTCTCATAGTAACTCTATGAGGTATATGGGGATGCCTATTATCCATTTTTTTTTTTTTTGAGATAGAGTCTCACTCTGTTGCCCGAGCTAGAGTGCCGTGGCAACAGCCTAGCTCACAGCAACCTCAAACTCCTGGGCTCAAGCAATCCTTCTGCCTCAGCCTCCCGAGTAGCTGGGACTACAGGCATGCGCCACCATGCCCGTCTAATTTTTTCTATTTTTGGTAGAGACAGGGTCTCATTCTAGCTCAGGCTGATCTCGAACTTCTGAGCTCAAACGATCCACCCACCTCAGCCTTCCAGAGTGCTAGGATTGCCCAGCCAATACTTTATTTTAAAATTTTGATTTTACTTACCCTCTGTCCTCCACCATTCCCTCCTATAGCCAACATTAACAACTTGGTGTATATTTTTCTAGAATTTTCGCCATGCTCATATTTTAATCATGTATAGATGCATACATACATATGCCCATATAACTATACATATGGAGCATGTTTTTGTTTTGCTAAAATGGGATCATTTTAAATACTCTTCTCTAAAACTAGCTTTTCTTATTCGATAGATCATGGATATCCTTCCAAAAGAATGGTACAGATCATTCTTTCGAATGGTTGTCCAAGAGTCCATCATGTGAACTAGCTTACTTACCCAACTGCTTCTGTAATGTTGGGTTATCACATTGTTTCTCATTTTCCTACTATGGACAGGCTGCAATAGACATCCTTGAAGAGTCTGCCCTCGGTAGCATCTGGCTTTCTGTCAGGCTGGGGTCAGAAGTGCTGTCTACTGAGGATGGCGGGAGTGGAAGTACAGGTGCGGGATGGAAGGCCCCGACACCAAAGAAGATGCCAGCGGGAGACCCTGGGTGGCTGCCCACACTCACCTGTGCCACATCAAGCAGGAAGAGCTGTAGGTAAAAGGCTGTGGCACTGGAAGCCACCTGGTTGGGGACCCCACCAATGCCATAGCACACCTTCGTACAGAAAGAGAGGCGATCATCTCTGCTGTCCTGGAGGAGACAGAGGTATTAAGCTCCTACCCTCACAGACACAAAACAGCTCCCCACGGCTTCCAGAAGCATCCTGAGGTCCCTATGATGTCTTGAGGGTTTTTACAGTAACCCCTCAGCCCCATTTTGCCCCTAAAATCATCCTAAGGGGAAGTGAGACAGAAAAAAAAAAAAAGAATCCTAAACCATGACCTCTAAACATTTCCAGGGGGAAGTTCTTCCTTACATTTCCCCCATGCTTCCTGCTGCGGGCAGCTTTAACCTGCTGAGTCAGCAGGCCAGAGCTGGGAGACCTGGGCTTGAGCCCTTTCTTTGCCACCTACTCCCTGTGTGACCTTTGTTTCTCTAAGCCTTGCTTTCCTTATCTGTCAAATGCAGTAGATATCCCTGCAAACCTCACAAGGTTGTTTTGATGAGTAAATGAGGCAGTGGCTCTGAGAGCAGGCTGTTAAATGTTCAAGACCTTTGAGAGCCAGCTGTTGAACCACTGGCAGCCTGAAATCAGTTATAGTGAGTATTTAAAACACAGAAAGCCAGTACACATAACAAATCAGAACTTTCTCCCTCACCACTGTTTACCAGCCTACTACTGAAAGAAAGTAATGTTTATGAGCCCGCCCAGTAAATATATATATATATATCTCACAAGCCCTAACCATCCTGCACACTCCACACTACAAACCCCAGATTTGAATATCTGAATATTCGACTGCCTTCTTACAGCCCCACATGGATGCCCGACAGGCATCAGCTTAGCATGGCCAAAGCACAGGTTCTGATTTCCATCCCGTTTTCTACGCAAGCTCCTAGCCCTGTAGTCCCCACTGAATCAGTGACACCACTGTCCCCTCTGTGGCTCAGGCCACAAACCTAGGATTCATCCTTGCTTCTTCTTCTCAATTCCCCATCTCGTCTATCAGTGAGCACCTCCTAAGTGGATTCTCTGCTTCTGCTCTTGTTCCCTGTGATCCATTCTCTACCCCGCAGCCAGTGATCCTGTAATGATATAAATCAGACGCTGTCTCCTTGCTGCTTAAAACCTTCCCTCAGCTTGCCATTACAGTTTGAATACAACTCCAAGTCCTCACCATAGCCTAATGAGCCCACCCCATCCGCTCTCCCTGCCTTGCTCACCTCACTTCAAATAGCTCTCCTTCAGCTATGGTGGCTTCCTCCCTAATGCCCACGCCTGTTGCTGCCTCGGGGCCTTTGCACTGCCTGTGAGGCTCCTCTGTCTTCAAAGAGCTGACTCCTTGTCATTCAGGTCTGAGCTTAAATGTCACCTCACACTCCCTGACCACCCAAGTCTCTCTCTCTCAGTCGTATTTTACTGCCTGGTACACTCCCATTTATTAACATTTCCTGCCTCTCCCCACTGGAATGTAAGCTCTCTGATAGCAAGAACTATAACTTTTATTTGCTATGGTATCTCCAGTACCTGGAACAATGCTTGGTATACAGTAGGTGCTCAATATATATTCATCGAAGCAATAAATGGCCATGAAAACACTGTGTAAAGTGCTATTTTTTCAAAAGATGATGAGGATGCTCCTTTTTCATCCTTTTTTGCGGATGGGACGGGACATGGGGAGGACTCCCGCTTCACCCATTTCGGTATCTCGCAGGACACCACAAGCAGGCTCTTCTGAAGGCAGGTCTTCCCAGATAAGGGCTTATCACCTCCTTTGCACACTCTTCCTACCCACAGGAGACAACCACACTCAAGGCAGGATGTGTTCTCCTTTACTGATAGTTGTGTGAACATTATTTCAACTTCTAGAAAACTTTAAAAATAGGCAGGATCCACATGACGGTCTTCCCCTCCCCCATAATGGGGCTCTTGTTTCCCCCTAAACGGGCCTAGCAAGTTCGTAGAACACAGATGGCATTCAAAAGAAATTCCAGCTGAAACTAGGGATATGGTACGGCTTTGGAGTCTTGATGATGGCAGTTTTACCTACTTATGTCATAGCCCTTCACACTTCTATAGTCAGAGAAACTCGGATGCAAATTCTGAGCTCTGCCGTTTCTCCCTGTGTGACCTAAAGAAGGTACCTAGCCTTGCAGAGACTCAGTTTCCTCCCATGTAAAATGGGACAATACAGCTCACAGGGTTGTAAGGAAAATTAAATGCTGGTACTTCAGTGCCAATGTTAGTTTTCCCTCTTGCTGTTGTTAGTCTCACCCTGAATTTCTAAATTTCCCCGGGAAGCGAGAGTCCCCAGAGAGGCTCCTTATCTCACTTTCTTTCTTGGGGGACCCAATCCTTTGCTCTGAAGTGCCTGGGAGGAAGCGCTGAGCCAAGACGAACTGAGGTGGTCGAGTGAGGCCACAGAACGCCTGGGCCGTGGAGCGGGCCGCGGACGTCTGGTTCGGCGAGACCCAGACAGCCCGGAGGTTCCTAATCCTCTCCGGCACAGCCACGCTTGCCGCACGTGCCCAGACCCATCACGAGGGCATGCAGAGGTACTGAGGACACCACCGGGGTCCCACCTACCAGGAAGGCCATCCTGGGGGTCAGTCTCCCCCAGGAGGGCCTGGTGCCTGGGCGACGACGCCAGGGCTTCAGAGGGTGACTGGGGAAGGGAGGCAGCCTCCTAACGCACAGCTGAAACCCTACCTGCCCAGGGCTCAGGGACCTCCAGGAGGACCTGCAGTGGCCTGGACAGGAGCCCTAGTCTGGGAATCAGGAGACCAGAGACGGGCTCTGGTCCTGTCGAATTGAATGAATCCAGCGAGCCCCCTCACTTGTCTAGGACCCACTTTACTCTCTGCGGGCCGCCCCAATATCCTCAGCCTCTTCGCTATCAACTGCCAAAGTCCCCAGAGGGCCGGTCAGTCCTGCAGCGCTACCTGGCTGGGTTGAGGGGCTGCGATGCGCGGCCCTCCCGCCCCCGGGGACACAGGCCGCCCCCTTCTCCGCACGCATCCCGCGTCTACACTCCGCCCTCCCCGTGCCCCGCGCCCTCGCTTTGCTCTCACCGAGCCGGGCTCCGAGGTGAGCGCTTCTGGCTGGGGCGGCGGCGCCTCCGCGGCTGAAGCAGGCACCGCCATATCGCACCGCTGCTCCAACCGCCGCCGGTGTCGCCTCGCGGTTACCGCCCCGCGGAGGGGCGGCTCCGCGCCAAGTGGGCGCGGCGAGGGCGGTCTGGCCCGGCCGCCAGCAACGCGCGGGAAACCCGGGAACTGCGAAGTGCTGGCCTCCGTTTCCCCAAACACTGCGAGGGCCAAATTCGCTCCGGGGACGCCCGCACGTCCGCCAGGACTGTTTTCCTCGGGGGTAGGTCCCCAGGGGAGTAAGCGCCCTGCAGACCGAGGGGGGGTAGGTCCCCGAGGAGATCGCGCTAAACCTTCCTGCTAAATCCCCATGGGTAAGAGTTAGCAAAAAGTTTAAACATGGAGCAATAGAAGCAACTTGTTCAAACTTAGATTATGGCTGAACAGGCTTTCAACCTGATAAAGTTGATAATCGGTTAAATAAAATAGGCATTTCCCAACTTCATACAGAAGATGGGGTTGTCCATGTAACTAAGTTCTTGCCAGTGAACGGAAGCAGAGTGGTGTATGCAGTATCCCAGAAAGGCCCTTAGAAGAGGAGGCAAACATTAACTGAAAATGTTCACAGACCTAAATGTAAAGGCTAAAACTATAAAACTCATAAGCAAATGGGCGAATCTTCTTAGGGTTAGACCACTGTTCCTCAGGGTACGGCAAGCACAAGGTGAACCACATCAAAATGAAAAACTAAGAAAAACTATGTGCTGTAAAGGAGTCGGTGAAAAGACAACCCATACAGTGGGAGAAAATAGCTGCAAAACATCAGGGATTCGTATTGATAAAGAACTCTCACAACTCAACAATTAAAAGACAACACAATTTTAAAATGGGCAAAGGATTTGAGTAGATATTTTTCTAAAGATAGGCAAAGGAACAATAAGCACATGGTAATACAAAACTACAGTGAGATACCATCTCCTAGGGTGGCTACGATGAAAAAAAACAGACAAGCGTGGGGGAAGATGTGAAAAAATCAGAACCCTCATACATTGCTGGTGGGAATGGAAACTAGGAAAGGCAAAGTTTGGAAAAGTTTGGTAGTTCTTCAAAAAGTTAAATGTGGAATTACTACATGACCCAGCTATTTCACTCCTAAGTATTTCACACCCTAAAGAAATGAAAACATGTTGACATGAAAACTTGAACACCAATGTTCATTAGCATTATTTATTATATATAACAGCCAAAAAGTGGAAATAAACCAAATGTTCAACAGGTTAAGAATGGATAAATCTAATGTGGATATAATATGGATAATATGAGGGACTATTGGACAATAAAAGTGAATGAAGGACTGATACAACATAGATGAAACTTGAAGACATTATGCTAAGTAAAAGAAGCCAGTCACACACACAAAAAAGCGTATTGTATAATGCCGTTTATATGAAATGTCCACTAGCAAACATATAGAGACAGAATGTAGATTTGTAGTTGTCTAAGTCTGGCAGTAGGGAGTGACTGCTATTGGGTATGGGGTGTCTTTTAGAGGAGATGAAAATTTTCTAAAATTAGATTGTGACAATTACACAGCCCAGTGAACATACAAAAATCCACTGAATTATAAACTTTAAATGGGTGAATTGCATGGTATGTGAATTACAACTCGATAAAGCCACTGAGGTCTGTGTTTCTTCCTGATTGAAATTCTAATGTGATGGCTGGTGCTAGTGCAGCTATCTCGAGACCCTGAGTGCTGAGATTGGTAGATTAAATATATAGGAATCTATGGTTTCAATGAAGTTGATCTACCAGCCCTGAACTTCTTCCCTCTGGACCTTTGCATGGGAAACAAATACAATTTGATCTTGTAAGCAACTATTATTTTGGATTTTTTGTCATGGCTAAATCTAATCCTAAAGGACACACTACAGAATTTAGAGCAAGTCATTCCATTTCATGTCTCAATTCCTTAATCTACACAATGGATACCTTTTGTTTCCTTGATTGAAGTGGACTGATTAGATAATAAATGTGCTAAATATTTAATTCCTTGGAAATTAAACTAAAGCTAAAGTTTCTTTAATCTTTTAAATGTAATTTTTATATGCATTTTTAGAAACATTTCATTCCCAACACTTGTAGTTTGTTATATATACTACCACAATTTTAATTTTGAAAGGAAGCAGGTAAAAAAAATCCATTTTTTTTTTTGCACAGTATGTAATTAAAAGGCATTTTTTTCCCTATCAGCTATTATTTTACTTAAAGTGATGGTAAATTTGCTGTAGTGGCTCATGCCTGTAATCCCAGCTACTCAGAGGCTGAGGCAGGACAATCACTTGAGACTAGGAGTTTGACACTAGCCTGAGCAACATAGCAAGACCTTGTCTCTAAAAAATCCTTTAAAAAATTAGGCCGGGTGCAGTGGCTCACGCCTGTAATCCTAGCACTCTGGGAGTTCGAGGCTGGAGGATTGCTCAAGGTCAGGAGTTTGAAACCAGCCTGAGCAAGAGTGAGACCCCGTCTCTACTAAAAATAGAAAGAAATTAATTGGCTAACTAAAAATATATAGAAAAAATTAGCCGGGCATGGTGGCACATGCCTGTAGTCCCAGCTACTCGGGAGGCTGAGGCAGAAGGATTGCTTGAGCCCAGGAGTCTGAGATTGCTGGAAGCTAGGTTGCTAGATGCCATGGCACTCTAGCCCGGGCAACAGAGACTCTGTCTCCAAAAACAAAATTCCTTAAAAAATTAGCTGGGTTTGGTAGTGCACACCTGTAGTCCTAGCTGTTCAGGAGGCTGAGGC
>CAUYRT010009475.1:0-10632 GCA_963574885.1 Lepilemur ruficaudatus | reverse complement strand
CCCCCACCCCCACAGTGGTTCACAGCGAGGCCCCCGTTCCCACACAAGGACGATCACCGCCCTCATAGTGGTTCACAGCCCGGCCCCGTCCCCCTCACATCTAGGACCCCCGCCCCAACAGTGGCCAACAACATGGTCCCCAGAACACGGACCACGCCCCCACACATCAAGGACTCCTGCCCCCACAGTGGCCCACAACATGGCCCCAGTCACCCTCACATCTATGACTTCCGCCCCCACAGTGGTCCACAGCGCGGCCACCGTCTCCCTCATATCCATGATCCCCGCCGCACAGTGGCCCACAGCACGCCGCGACCCCCCTCACATCTACGACCCCCGCTCAAACGGTGGCACACAACATGGCCAGGGTCCCCTGACATCGATGATGCCCGCCCCCACAGTGGCAAACAGCACGGTTCCCTTCCCCCTAACATCTACGACCCCCACCCCAACAGTGGGCCACAACATCGCCCCGGTAAACCTCATATTGATTATCCCCACCCCCACAGTGGGAAAGAGCATGGCCCCGTCCCCTAATATTCATGATCCCCTCCCAGCATTGGCCCACTGCATGGACCCCGACCCCGCACATCGATGAAACCTGCCCCCACAGTGTTTCACAGCGTGGCCCCCGTCCCCCTCACATCGATGACCCAGGCACCACAGTGGACCACAACATGGCCCCCGTCACCCTCAGATCGATGATCCCCACCCCCACAGTGGCAAACAGCATGGCAGCGTCTCTCTCACATCTTCGACCCCCGCACCCACAGTAGTTGACAGCACGGCCCTCTTCCCCCTGACATCGATGATCCCCGCACCACAGCGGTCCACAGCATGGCCCCGGTCCCCTCACATCCATGATCCCCGCCACATAGTGGACCACCGCACGCCTCCCGTCGCCTCACATCGACTATCCCTGCCCCCACAGCGGTTCACAGCAAGGCCCCCGTCCCCCTCACATCGATGAAACCCGCACCACAGTGGTGCACAACATGGCCCCCGTCACCCTCACAGTGATGATCACCGTCCCCACAGTGGCTCAGAGCACAGCCCCTGCCCCCTTCACATCGATGACCCCCGCCCCCACAGTGGCCCACCACATGGCCCCAGTCCCGCTCACATCGACCATCCCTGCCCCCACAGTAGCCCACTGCATGGCCCAGGTTCCCTCACATAGGAGATCCTCGCCCCCACAGTGGCACAGAGCATGGACCCCGACCCCTTCACATCAACGAGCCCCGCACCTCAGTGGCCTACAAAATGGCCCCCGTCACCCTCAACTCGATGAAACCCTCCCCCACCGTGGCACACAGCACGGCCCTGCCACCCTCACATCTGCGACTCCCGCCCCCACAATGGCCCACAGCACGGCCCCGCCCCCTTCACATCTACGACCCCCGCCCCAACAGTGGGCCACAACATCGCCCCCTTAAACCTCATATTGATTATCCCCGCCCCCACAGTGGCAAACAGCATGGCCCCCTCCCCTCACACTCATGATCCCCACCCTACATTGGCCCACCGCAAGGACCCCGTCCCCCCACATCGATGAACCCTAACCCACAGTGGTTCACAGTGTGGCCCCCGTCCCCCCATATCGAGGACCGTGGACCCCATAGTGGCACACAGCACGACCCCCGTGCCCCTCACATCCACGAACCCCGCCCCAAGGCCCACAATATGGCCCTAGTCCCCTGACTTTGAAGATCCCCACCACCACAGTGGCACACAGCATGGCCCCCATCCCCTCACATCCATGCCTACCCCACATTCGCCCACCGCATGGACCCCGTCCCACCACATTGAGGACCCCCGCTCCCACAGTGGTTCACAGTGCGGCCCCCACCCCCTCACATCTACGACCCCCGCCCCAACAGTGGACCACAACGTCACCCTCGTAACCCTCACATCGATTATCCCCGCCCCCACAGTGAGGCAAACAGCATGGCCTCTCTCCCCTCACATCCATGATCCCCACCCCACAGTGGTCCATATGACAGCCCCCGCTCCCCTCACATCAACAACCCCGCCCCCACAGTGGCCCACAGCATGGCCCCATCCCACTCACATCGACGACCCCCGCCCCCGCAGTGGCCCACAACATGGCTCCGGTCCCCTGACATTGATGATCCCCGCCCCCACAGTGGACAACAGCACGGCCCCCGCCCCCCTCACATCGATGACTCCCTTCCCCACAGTGGCACACAGCATGGCCCCCGTCCCCCTCACATTAACAATCCCCACCCCCACAGTGGCCCAAACATGGCCCCCGCCTGCCTCACATCCACGACTCCCACCCCCACAGTGGCCCACAGCACGGTCCATGTCCCCCTCACATCGACGACCCCCGCCCCCACAGTGCCACACAGCACGACCCTGTCCCCCTCACATCTACTATCCCCGCCCCAACAGTGGCCCACAACATGGCCCCCACCACCCTCACATCTACTATCCGCACCCCCACAGTGGCCCACAACATGGCCCCCATCACCCTCACATCGATGAACCCTGCCTCCACAGTGGCAAACAGCACAGCCCTGCCCCCCTCATATCGACGACCGGCGCCCCCACAGTGGCCCACCGCATGGCCCCCGTCCCGCTCACATCAACCATCCCTGCCCCTACATTGGCCCACCGCACGGCCCCCCTCCCCAGACATCGACGACCCCCGCCCCCACAGTGGTTCACAGCGCAGCCCCCATCCCCCTCACATCGAGCATCCCTGCCCTACAGTGGGCTTATCACACGGTCCCCGTCCCCCTCACATGGATGACCCCCGCCCTCACAGTGGCACACACCACGGCCCCCATCCCCTTCACATCGACGATCCCTGCCCCATAGTGGCCCACAGCGTGGCCCCCGTCCTCTCACATCCATCCCCGACCTACAGTGGCCCACAGCATGGCCCCCTTCCGCCTCACATTGACGACCCCGCCCCCACAGTGGTCCACCACAAGGCCCCCGTCCAGCTCACATGGACCATCCCTACCCCACAGTAGCTCACAGCACGGCCCCCGTCCCCTCACATCAACGACCCCCACCCCCACAGCGGTTCACAGTGCAGCCGCCATCCCCCTCACATCGACCCCTGCCCCCCGCTCCCCACAGTGGCCCACAACACGGCCCCCCTCACCCTCACATCGACCACCCCGCCCCCACAGTGGGCCCACCGCACCGCCCCCGTCCCCTTCACATCGACGACCCCCGCCCCCACTGTGGCTCACAACACGGCCCCGGTCCCCTCACATTGATGGTCCCCGTCCCCTCAGTGGCACACAGCACGGCCCCGTGCCCTTCACATCTACGACCCCAGCCCAACAGTAGCCCACAACATGGCCCCTGTCACACTCACATCGACTACCCCAGCCCCCACAGTGGCCCACAAGATGGCCTCTGTCACCCTCACATCCACTACCACCCCTCCCACAGTGGGTCCACCGCACGGCCCCCGTCCCCCTCACATCCATGACCCCCAACCCCACAGTGGCCCACAACACGGCCCCCGTCACCCTCACATCAAGGACCCCAGCCCCCACAGTGGCCCACAGCATGGCCCAGTCACTCTCACATCTATGACCCCTGCCCCAACAGTGGCACACAACATGGCCCCGGTCCCCTCACATCGACCATCCCCGCCCCCACAGTGGCCCACAGCACGGCCTCCACCCTCCTCTCATCGACAACCCCCGCCCCACAGTGGGCCCACCGCATGTTCCCCGATTTCCCCACCCTCACGTCAGCCGCCTGGGACCCTCGCTCCCGCATCACCCTCCCCCCCCAGCAGCAGCCCCCCCACAGTGGACCCTCTATATGCACCCCCTCCCACCTCAGGTCGACTACCCCCACCCCTGCAGCGGCCCCCCGCACTCCACACCTTCACATCAGCCCTCCCTACCCCACAGTGACCCCGCCCCACTCGTCCCTCACTCTCAGCTCCCAATATCCCCATGTCCCGACAGCAATGCCCCTTGCCCGCCGGCCCTGTCGCCCTGGCTGGGCAGCGTGTCACCTGCTCAGGCCACCTCCTTCTTCCTGGCGCTGCGGACCTAGGCAGCTTATGAGGGGGTCGCGGGAAGCGCAGCTGGGAACTGTCTTCCCGGGATGCCCTCCCAAGGAGCAGCCCCGCCGCCCCGCACACCTACCGTTTTCTCTAATTGGGTATATGTTGTAATTTTCCATGATACAAAGTTTAAATTTTTCAAATAAAAAGGTCTGCTAAAATATGTACAGCTGCTTTCCTTGTACCACATTCACCATAGGACTGAATCCCGGGAAGAGAAGGGCAAACGGCTTAAGGATATTCCAGGACAGAGTGCCCAGCGGAGGTGGACTTCCAGCCACTTGGCCAACTGAGAGTAAAAGAAGGGAAAGGAAAGGGGTGCCAGGATGATGAGAAGAGGCAAGAGAAGAGAGACGAGGAAAGGGAATTCCACACGCAAAATAGGGAGAGGAGAGGCAAGCGGGGAGGAGGAACGAAGAATGGGAGTCACGTGGGTGCTCAGCTGCAGAAGAGCCACTGTTTGTAGGCACCAGTGGCTCCCCTCACCCTCAGGGTGGCCTCACCACCACAGAATCCAGTCCTTGGCAAAGGAGCCGAGAAAGTTCCTTTCCAAACTTGTGCATTTCTAGGCCTCTCGCCATCCCAGGCACCCTCTTCCTCTGGACCCTTTCTGCTTTGCCCCCATCATATCGTGGAATCCAGTGTTCCTCGGCACAGTGTTCAAGACCCTTAGCACCTCTCTCTCCCTGCACAGACTCCGCTCTCCAGCTGTCCTTCCCTCCTGCTTTGTACTCTTCGCCCCAGGCTGACATGTCATGTCACTGAGCCTTTGCACAGCCCTGGAATGCCCTCTCCCTAGCTTCTTTGCCCAAAAGACTCCATCTGTTTCTTTTTTCTTTTTTTTTTTTTTTTTTGAGACAGCGTCTCACTCTGTTGCCCAGGCTAGAGTGCCATGGCATCAGCCTAGCTCACAGCAACCTCAAACTCCTGGGCTCAAGCCATCCTTCTGCCTCAGACTCCTGAGTAGTTAGGACTACAGGCATGTGCCACCATGCCTGGCTAATTTTTTCTATATATTTTTAGTTGGCCAATTAATTTCTTCCTATTTTTAGTAGAGATGGGGTCTCACTCTTGCTCAGGTTGGTTTTGAACTCCTGACCTTGAGCGATCCACCTGCCTCAGCCTCCCAGAGTGCTAGGATTACAGGCGTGAGCCACCTCGCCCGGCCAACCTGGAACCTCTCTAACCAGTTGCGCCTGCCGGTCCCCTAACTGGTCTATGTGCTGCTGCTGATGGTTCACGCCTGTGACCTCCTACAGAGGTTTGCCCTCAGGTGATTGGAGCCACTCCAACCTGAGATGCCTTGGAGTTAGTTGGGCATCTTCAACAGCCAATTGGTGAAGAGGCATAAAAGCTCCTTATCTTGGCCTTGGTGCAAAGAGCTTCTGAGGGGTCTGCTCCAGAGCTCTCCATGGGATCAAGCCGAGGCTAGACTTCTGAAACCACATCCTTGCTTGGCTGTCTGCGTGAGAAGCCGTGTCCCAGGCTCTACTTTTAGGGAAGATTGCCTGGAACAGAAGCTTTCCTCGCCTGCGGGGGTGTAGGCAGTTGTGTCCCTGGGACTGTGAATGCACATGCAGTTTGTTTTTCTCTCGATGGTCACACTCAGAACACAGTGTAGTGATTATGGGTTTATTTCTCCCTGAGGCAGAGAGCACATCTCATAAATATTTCTTTCCTCCATCTAACCTGGAAGAGTTTGAAGCCAAAAAGATCCCGGCTTGAAGTACCTGCTGCAGAGGATTTGCAAGTGCTAGAGCTCCTGAGCTACAAAGGAAGCCATTCAGAACCTTGGTGAAGGAAAAAGAAATAAGTGAAACCTAGTTCTGTGGATTGTCACACCTTATCTAATCCACTAGAATGCAGCTGGGGAGCTCTCTGCCTGATTGCTGCCTGCACGTTAATCACCAGGGTGTTTCAGAAGAGGGTGTTGCATCTCTCAGGAAGTTCGGGAGAATCATGTCTTGGATGACTCTGAGACCATGTCTAACAGGGAGTTCATTAGGGTTATGACTGTAGAGACGCTGCTCCAGGGCTGGGGGGATGCTGCCTGCAGTTCAGAGGGCGGAGCCTAAAGCTGAGAAGGCCAGGACGGTACTAACCATGAGTCAGGCAGAAAGGGACTGGCTACAGAGTGAAGGTTGGGGACAGGGTAACCAAGGGTCAGGGTCAAGATCAGCAGGCCCCACAGGAGGTCCTGAGCTAGTTCTAAGAAGGTAACTGGAATGTTGACTATGCTTGGCTTGTGCATAATGAAAACACTACTTTCATGGAGTCTCCTTTAAAATCCATTCAGTGGCCATTACCTAGATGGGATAGTTAGTTATATGTATCAACTTGACTGGGCCACAGGGTGCCCAGGTATTTAGCCAAGCATTATTCTAGGCTTGGCTAGAGCCTAGAGGCTATTTGTGGATGAGATTAACATCCAAATCAACAGACTGAGTAAAGGAGATGGCCCTCCTTAATGTGGGTGGGCCTCATCCAATCAGTTGAAGGCCTGAATAGAACAAAAGGGCTGACATCCCCCAAATAAGACGGAATTCCCTCCACTTGTCTGAGCTGGGACATAGTTTTTTTCCTATCTTCAGACGCAGACTGAAACACTGGCTCTTTGTTGGCCTCCAGGCTGCTGTCATTTGAAGTGGAACTACACCATCAGCTCTCCTGGGTCTCCCGCTTGCTGACTCACCCTGCAAATCTTGGGACTTGTTAACCTCCATAATCACGTGAGCCAATCCTACTGGTTCTGTTTCTCTGGAGAACCCTGACTAATACACTGGATAAATAAACCCCATTCCTCTATAAATACTTCAGTGGGCCCCATGATTTTCAGCTCAGTCTTAGCTAATAGTCTCATAGTCCCTCAAAGTCACGAATAAAGCCTCTCCCCTAATTAGAATATCCAGCCTAAGAGATTCTTCATAACTTCTCCCCTCCCTGGCTCAAGCCTGCTTCCGGTTGGAATCCTCCATCAGGAAGTGGATGTGGCTGGCTTCCTGTCTCTTTCTCCACCTTGTACTTTCCTCCCCCTCCACTAGCTCCTGAGAGGGAGGCGGGGGTGGAGGGAGGACTGTAAAGGAATGGGCAAGGCCTCTCTTGGGCAGGTTCTGTCTCTGAGCCTGGCAGGTGTCTAAAGCCGATTATCCCCTGGGAGTTTTCATGGGCTCGGCAAAGATTCTCGCCACTGGGGTCCTCTCCCCAGGTTGTGCCACAGAGGCCTGGGTGTTGCCTCCCTCAGCCCAGGGCATTGGGCAGTACCCTCTGGTTTCTTTAGGCTGAAGTCTCCCTGCCACCCCCTTCCCCAAAGCCCCTTTGGGTAGCTTCTAAGATAACCCTAAGGAGGCTGTCTCCCGTGGGGCCCAAGGAAACACTCGGACAACTTTTCCCCCAACGTGCCCTGGAAGGGTGGGCTGATCCGAATGTGGCAGCATTCCCTTGCTCCCCTGTCCTGGCCACCATGGCAGTGAGTCAGCCATCATTTGCCCGTTTGAAGTCCTGGTGGGAGCAGACCCCAGTCTACAGCCCGATTTAGCTTTCTCAGGTGTGGGTCTGACCCCGTCCCCCTGTCCCCCACGGCTCTGGGAGAACAGCACCTACCTCAGCTGCAGGAGCACCTCTCACTCTGGCCCTGGCACTTCTTTGTGGCTGGCTGGGGGGGTGCTGAGGGACCTTTCTGCCAAATTCTACATTCTGATGCCCGTGCAAACACCCGAGGCAGCCCTTGACAGATTCAGGCTGGTAGCCTTGGATAAATACCGTCCTCTTCCATCCCTCGGGCAGCCAATTCTGAGACACTTTTACAGAGAGTCCCCAGTGATATCAAGCCCCAGGTACCTATAATAATGATGAGCTTGGATCAGCTTTCCCTCTTTCCCTGCCCCTCACTCTTGTTCTTTGGGGCCATTCCACAAAATAGCTGCAAGTAAGCCATTTTGTCAGGCTCTGCTTTGGGGGATGGTGTGGGGGCTGGGGGTGAGGAGACAGGCTCCGATGGATTCCGCATTACACTGTGGGTTAATAGGTAACACCTCCCCACATACATCCTTCCCAAATAACCTTGCATTTTCAGGGCTTGGGTGGAGTCTCAGATACAGCAAGTCCTACCCCTTACCCCCCAGATCTCTTTATCTATTTCCCCTTTCCCACTTTCTGAGCTTTCCTATCTTTGATCTGGCTGAGACCTTCCAAAGGCTCTGAGCAGGCCCGGAACCCATTCCTTTTGTAAATCTGTATATGGTGATTTGACACCTGACTCTGAAATTTCACTTTGTTTTTTTTGTTTTTTTTGTTTTTTTTTTTGAGACAGACTCTCGCTCTGTTGCCCACGCTGGAGTGCAGTGGCATCAACACAGCTCACTGTAACCTTGAGCTCCTGGTCTCGAGTGATCCTCCTGTCTCAGCCTCCCAAAATTACAGGCATGAGCACTGCACCAGCCAAATTTCACATTTATTGTAGCTTGGAGTCTCTGTAGAAGCTTCCATTTTCATATCCTATTACACACTGATCATTCAACCCAGAGTTTCTCTTCCAGAAAACACTGACATCTCATTTTTTTAGTGTCTATAACAGGAGTTCTAGTTTTTCTACCATCCTAGTTCCCTCCCTCCCCACTGAGGCCTGTTCTAAGCTGGGTTACTAACGTCCGTCTTAAAATATGCCCACCCACTCCCTCCCCACTGCCAGCGATGCCAGTGAGGCACACTCCGTGGAAGACCTGACTGGCACACGGCAGCTGATCGCCTCTGCCCAAATACTATGCAGCTATAAATGCAGCCCAATCTCCTGTTCCTTTTAGCAGCCATGTCGTCTGGCTACTTAGTCACTCCCCATCCCTGTTTCCTAATGCCTGCTGGACATTTGCACTGGGATGTCTTCAGCCTCCTCGGATTAACAAGCCCACAGTGGCTCATTATGTCCTCCCACTGAGCTCTGCCTCGTGAATTTGTGGTCTCAGTGAATGGAGTCACCCAAACAGTCTCCCAGGCTAGCCACCTCAGAGGCTTTCTTAAGGACTCTGGCTCCTCCGCCCTCTCCATCCAATTCTACCTCTCCCTATCCTCTGGGTTCTAGGGCTCACCCCATGTCTCAGTTCCTGGCCCATCATTCCAACAGCCTTCTGTCTGGTACGCCCTGACCTCCCTTCCCAGTTAGCTTTCTCTAATCAACTCAGATCTTGTCACTTTTTAGTTTAGAAACATTTGTGGCCTTTCCATTGGCCCTATGATCTGCTAGCTCTCAGTTCATGAGCGAGAGATACAAGTCATCACAGATTGGCCCTAACACCCTTCCCCAGCCTCATTCTGGGCACATATACAAGGCCCATGAGCTTCCTTGAAGGTCAATGTCTTGGGTCAAGTGGGACTGAGGTTTGAAGCTCTATGTACCTCTTCATGTCCACCACTAACTCCCTGAATTCCAGTCTCTGACAGTAACCTGACAACTGTGCTTTTCTGTTCCCGATCATTACTTTTTGCTCTCATCATTTTATTCTTATATTGAGTCAGGTTTCTCAATGATGACTACCTGCTATTAATTTTCAAAGTTCCAAGAATCATGCTGGCTGCATACAGATAACAATCATCTGAATATCAAGTGGCTAAAGCTCATTAGGAAGCTACAGAAGTGGCCTGCACTCTTAGTACCCTGGCTTTGAAAGCAGCATTCCAGAACACTGTGATCTTCTCCACCCACACCTCTCAGTTGTTGATGTTGTCCTGACAGACTCAACTGTGGCACGTTCAAAGTACCTGCTTGGGTCCACGGATACGCTGAAGTCAGGCTGATCATTGACTGCCTGCTCTTGGAGTGGTCAAAGAGGGCCGGGGGAGAAAGGCTGGGGACCCTAGCACCCCTGGAGCACATGCAAACAGCTAACCAAATCTACAGCGTGGCAGCCACCCAGAGTGTGAACAAACAGTTTTTAACTCAGGACCTGTGAACCCCTAGGTTGAAAATCCCCAGAAATTATTGGTAAAATCTGATGATATATATTTGCACTTCTGGGGAGAAGATTCACAATTCTCATCACATTCTCAAAGGAGTTTGCGATACAAATAGGATTCAGAAAAGGAGCACAAAAGTGCCCCACAGAACCATTATTTTGTTAGAATGTGTCTCTTCATGATTATAAAAGCAATCCATGTTTATTGTAAACTTGGAAAATAAAGCAAGCACAAAGAAGACTATAAAATCAGCCCTGATTCCATCGTCCAGAGATAACCATGTTAACATTTTGGTATGTATCCCTCCAATCCTTTTTCTATGCCAACATAAACACACATTATCCTTCTAAACCTGGGCAAGATGCTCCTTCGTGATCTGCTTCTTCTACTTAAGACATCATGGACGTGACTTCATAGTATTCAACCATTTAAGTGCCTTATTTATTTTATACTGGTTTCTGTTTTTTTGTTTTTTTTGCTATTATAAATAATATTGAGATAAATATCCTCTTATATACACTTTTTTTTTTAAGAAACAGGTTCTCACTATGTTGCCCAGGCTGGCCTTGAACTCCTAAGCTCAGGCAATCCTCCCACCTCAGCCTCCTGAGTAGCTGGGACTA
>CAUYRT010009474.1:0-18612 GCA_963574885.1 Lepilemur ruficaudatus | reverse complement strand
GCATCAGCCTAGCTCACAGTAACCTCAAACTCCTGGGCTCAAGCAATCCTTCTGCCTCAGCCTCCCAAGTAGCTGGGACTACAGGCATGCGCCACCATGCCCGGCTAATTTTTTCTATATATTTTTAGTTGGCCAATTAATATCTTTTTATTTTTAGTAGAGACGGGGTCTCACTCTTGCTCAAGCTAGTCTGGAACTCCTGACCTTGAGCCATCCACCCGCCTCGGCCTCCCAGAGTGCTAGGATTACAGGCGTGAGCCACCGCGCCCAGCCAAAATCCAAAACTTCTCGAGTGCCAACATGACGCCCTAAGTGGAAAATTCCACACTTTACCTCATGTGACAGGGTTGCAGTCAAAATGCGGGCACACAATGCACAGTTTATTCTGTGTCCTCAAGGGAAAAACAGACCCATCTAGCCCCTTTCAGCTGTGATAATTTTTTTCCACACACACCCATATTCCCCACTCCAAGCACACCCACAAAGTGTAATAAAATAGCACACGTACAGGCCAAACATGCCAATGTCAGGGTTCCCAGGATGGCCCATAAGGGCCAAGACCTATGTGCAAACACTCACTGTTTTTTTGCTTATTCTCTATTCTGTGGTATGAAGACATCGTTGGAAATGTCAAAAAAAGGCAGACACCCCTATGGGTAACAGAGATAAGAAAAAGGTGGAACACTTATGTTTATCTATAGCACAGAAAGTCAAGTTGTTGGAGAAAATGGATAGCGGTTTAAGTGTGAAACATCCTACAGAATAATAGTTTGTTGTAATGACCACCAGATATGACCTGAAGAAACAGAAGAATAAACTACTGAAGTTCTATGCTGAAAAGGAAGAACAGATGTTAATGAAAAATAGGCCGAGCGCGGTGGCTCACGCCTATAATCCTAGCACTCTGGAAGGCTGAGGCCGATGGATCACTCAAGGTAAGGAGTTCGAAACCAGCCTGAGCAAGAGCGAGACCCCGTCTCTACTATAAATAGAAAGAAATGAATTGGCCAACTAAGAATATATAGAGAAAATTAGCCGGGCATGGTGGCACATGCCTGTAGTCCCAGCTACTTGGGAGGCTGAGGCAGAAGGATTGCTTGAGCCCAGGAGTTTGAGGTTGCTGTGAGCTAGCCTGACGCCACGGCACTCACTCTAGCCCGGGCAACAGAGTGAGACTCTGTCTCAAAAAACAATTAATTAATTAATTAAAAAAATAGAAAAACACTTCATAAAGCTAAAAATGAAGTTTTTAAAAAAATTATTTTTCTTTTTTCCTGTTCTCCATTTGAGAATTTTTTTTTTCTTCTTTTGGTAGAGATGAAGTCTCACTATGTTGCTCAGGCTGGTCTCAAACTCCTGGCCTCAAGCCATCCTCCCACCTTGGCCTCCCAAAGCGCTAGGATTACAGGTGCGAGCCACACTATACCTGGCCTTGAAGGAAGTTTTTAACATCAATAATGAGGCTCCAGTTGCTCTGCATTGACCGATGGTGAAATAGTCAAATGGTTCTGAATCAAGGTAATCGTGCTAAAAGTGATGATGATGACATTATCTTCAGAAAAAGTACTATTGACAACACCATGAAAATGTGTGGGCCAGGCATAGTGGCTCATGTCTGTAATCCTAGCACTCTGGAAGGCTGTGGGTGGATCATTTGAGCTCAGGAGTTTGAGACCAGCCTGAGCAAGAGCGAGACCCTGTCTCTACTAAAAAAATAGAAAGAAATTAGCTGGACAACTAAAAATATATAGGGAAAAAATTAGCCAGACATGGTGGCGCATGCCTGTAGTCCCAGCTACTTGGGAGGCTGAGGCAGTAGGATCACTTGAGCTCAGGAGTTTGAGGTTGCTGTGAGCTAGGCTGACGCCATGATACTCTAGCCCGGGCAACAGAGCAAGACTCTGTCTCAAAAAAAAAAAAAAAAATGTGTGATGGGCTTATTGAAGGACTAGAGAAGCATACATTCATAACAAGAAATCATGTCAGTTTATAAAATCAAAGAGACTTTCAAGACAAAAACCATTGTTTTTTCTCTTTACTATACATTTTTTCTATTGAACAAAAAAATTGTTAATGAGGCAGATGACTCTGGAGGAAACTTTTTCTTTTTTTTTTGAGACAGTGTCTCACTCTGTTTCCTGGACTAGAGTGCCATGGCGTCACTCTAGCTCACAGCAACCTCAAACTCCTGGGCTCAAGCAATCCTTCTGCCTCAGCCTGCCGAGTAGCTGGGACTACAGGCATGTGCCACCAAGCCCGGATAATTTTTTTCTATATATTTTTAGTTGGCCAATTAATTTCTTTCTATTTTTAGTAGAGATGGGGTCTCGCTCTTGCTCAGGCTGGTTTTGAACTCCTGACCTTGAGCAATCCTCCTGCCTCAGCCTCCCAGAGTGCTAGGATTACAGGTGTGAGCCACCGAGTCCAGCCTGGAGGAAACATTTTTAAATGTGACATAGCACAATGCCTCTTTATCCCTCAAGCACCCACTTCCTGGTCCTTCAACTGCTTCTGATGTTTCTTCTCACCTAAAAAAATAAAATGCAGTGTACAGTAACTTTTTTTTTAAGAGATAGGGTCTCACTAGGTCACCCTGGCAGTGGCTTCATCATAGTTCACTGTAACCTCAAACTACTAGGCTCAAAGGATCCTTCCACTTCTGCCTCTGGGGTAGCTGTGATTATAGGCAGTGCCACCCTGCACAGCTAATTTTTAAATTTTTTGTAGAGACAGGGTCTCATTATCTTGCTCAGCCTGGTCTCAAACTCCTGGCCTCAAGGGATCCTCCCATCAAGGCCTGCTAAAGTGCTGGGATTATAGGCGTAAGCCACAGCACCTGGCCAGTGTACAGTAACCTTTCAATCAAAACACAGCATTGTAGGTGGAGACTGCAAGCCTGCCATTGTTGCCATTGTTTAACAGCTGATATAGGTATTCCGGTGATGGTAGTGTGCTGCTTAGTTACTCTGAACACATTATTTTTCACTGTATTAATGATTGTATCGTTTACTGGTAAATACTTATGTGTGAATAAGTGTAGGAAAATGACTATTTATCATATAAATTCAGAGTTAGGAATGATGGTGATGCCAAACAACCACATATTGTCCACATGGGTGGTTGAGATAGTGACACCTTTGCTATCTATTTTTTTTTTTTCTATTTCTTCTCTTTTTACAGCCTGTTTGTAGAGAAAACCATGACATTTTTGTTTTCTCATGGTTCAATGTACACAAATGTTGTTTCATGTACAAAATTATTAAAAATATTATATACCTAACTTTAGGCTATATGTATAAGGTATACAGGAAACATAAGTAATTTTTTTTTCTTTTGCTTACCCTCTCTCCCCCAAGTTCCTGATCTCAATAAGTAAATTCTTTAAAAGATGCAAATTGTCAAAACTGATACAAGAGGAATTAGAAAATTCAAATAGCCCTTTATCAGTCTCTCCCCCTCCGCACTATTGACATTTTGGGTTGGATAGTTCTTTGTTGTGGGGGAGCAATGTCCTCCTGTTTAGCAGTATCCCTGGCCTCTACTCACTAGATGCCAGAAGTACCACCAGTTCTTACAACCCAAAATGTCCGCTGTGGGAGAGGCAAAATTGCAAAATTACTTCTGCCTGAGAACACTGTCCTATATCAATTAAAGAAATTGAGAAGAGAAGTTAGTTAATGGGTATAAAAACACAGTCAGATAGGAATAAGTTCTAGTATTTGATAGTATAGTAGGGAAATTTTAGTTAACAATAATTTATTGTATACTTCAAAATATCTATAAGAATTGTAATGTTCCCAACACAAAGAAAACATAAATGTTTGAGGTGATGCATATCCCAGTACCCTTATTTGATCATTATGCACTGTATACATGGATCAAAATATCACATGTACCCCCAAAATATGTACCGCTATTATACATTACTAAAAAAAACAAAAAAGAAAAAAACAGGCCAGGTACAGTGCTCATGCCAGCACTTTAGGAGACTGAGATGGGAGGATTGCTTGAGCCCAGGAGTTTGAGAGCAGCCTGGGCAACATTAATACAAAATAAAAATAAAAATAGCTGGGTGTGGTGGCCTGGACCTGCAGTCCCAACTACTCAGGACGTCGAGGCAGAAGGATCATTTGAACCCAGGAGTTCAAGTCTGCAGTAAGCTATGATCATGCCACTGTACTCCAGCCTGGGTGACAGAGTAAGATGCTTTCTCAAAAAAACAAAACAAAACCTTTCCTTCCTTCTCACTCCATCCCCCTGACCCCTATAAAAGAAAGACAGAAAAGAAGCACCTAACTCCAGGCCCAGATGGCTTTACTGTTGAATTCTATCAATCATTTAAGGAAGAAATAATACCAATTTTATACAAATTCTTTCATAAAATAGAAGTGAAGGGACATTTCTCAGATTCATTTTATGAAGCCAGCATTACACTGATATTAAAATCAAAGACATTACAAGAGAAAACTGCATGCCAAGATCCCTTATGAACTCAAATGCAAGAATATAAAAAGAATACTATATCAGAACTAATTTTTTTTTAACAAGAATGCGAAGTTGTTTCATATTAAAAAATCAGCCAATATGATTCAGCATAGTATCAGAATAAAAAAGAAAAACTGGCTGGGTACAGTGGTTCATGCCTGTAATCCTAGCACTTTGGAAGACCAAGGCAGGAGGATTGCTTGAGGTCAGGCGGACAAGACCAGCTTGAGCAAGAGTGAGACCCCAACTCTACAAAAAATAGAAAAATTAGCCAGGTGTGGTGGCACACACCTACAGTCCCAGCTACTGAGGAGGCTGAGGCAGGAGGATCGTTTGAGCTGAAGAGTTTGAGATTGCAGTAAGCTATGATTGCACCACTGCACTCTAGCCCAGGTGACTGAGTGAGATTTTGTCTCAGGGGAAAAAAGAAGGGAAGAAAACAAAAGATAAACTATATGATCATCTCAATAGATGCAGGAAAAAAAATACTGAAGAAAATCAACTACCATTCATGATGTTAAAAATTTTAGCAAACTAGGAATAGAAGGAAACTTCTTTTTTTTTAAGACAGAGTCTCACTTTGTTGCCTGGGCTAGAGTGCCGTGGCATCAACCTAGCTCACAGCAACCTCACACTCCTGGGCTCAAGCAATCCTTCTGCCTCAGCCTCCCGAGTAGCTGGGACTACAGGCATGCGCCACCATGCCCGGCTAATTTTTCTATATATTTTTAGTTGGCCAATTAGTTTCTTTGTATTTTTTTTAGTAGAGATGGGGTCTTGCTCTTGCTCAGGCTGGTTTCAAACTCCTGACCTTGAGCAATCCGCCCACCTCAGCCTCCCAGCGTGCTGGGATTACAGGCGTGAGCCACCTTGCCCGGCCAGAAGGAAACTTCTTAAACCTAGTAAAGGACATCCATAAACACACACACACACACACACACACACACACACACACACACACACACACACACACAATGCTACAGCTAACATCACATATATTGGTGAAATACTGAATGTTTTCCCCTTAAGAATGAGAACAAGGCAAGGATGTCCACTGCTATCACTTGAATTCGACAGTGTACTGGAAGTTATAGCCAACAGAATAAAGCAAAGAAAAAAAAAACGCAGACAGATGGAAAAGAAAGAAGTAAAAGTGTCTTTATTTATAAAAGATGTAACCACATGCATAGAAAATGTGAAGATATTTCCAAAAAAAGTTACCAAAAGTAATAACTGAATTTAACAAGATCTCAGAGTCCAAGATCAATAAAGAAAATCAATTGTATTTTAATACATTAGCATTTTCTTGAAAAATGAACAAAGTGAGCCTATGACTTCAAGGAAAATAATTGATAGTATTTTTTGCCAATGAGAAAATTCAAGCTTTTGAGCAAAAATTAGGATTTTGAAAAACTTGTACTCACCATTGTGAGCTTGAAAGCTTCCTAACATTAAAAGACTTTTGTGATGAGATGAGTAGTGATATTAACAAATGTGATTTTTTGATATTGTACAGTGAATGTGAAACATCTATTAACAGAAGATCTGTATAACTCAGTGAACAAATAATTTCCAGATAACTGCATAATGTTATGAACTCATGCATGGGCAAAAGAGTCACTCAAAATCCAGCACAGATTAAAGGATTTTAATGTAACAGAATATGAAAAGTTTTTAATATGGTTTCAGATTCCAGACTGCCACTAACCTTTAAGAAAACTACACTTGTCAAATTTTGGTATAGTATCAAAGAATATTCATAGTTATCTATGAAGACTCTTAAAATACTCCTGCCTTCTCCAGCTACATGTTTGAGGCTGGATTTTCTTCATTTACTTCACCTAGAACCACCTATTGCAACAGACTGAGAAAGCAGATATGAGAATTTAGCTGTCTTCTATTAAGCCACACATCAATTTGCAAGAGATCTATAAAACAATGCCATTCTCTAAATTTCTTTTTGGAAATACAATTATTTTTCATAATGATATTTATGTTAACATGTTATGGTTTATTATTGCTATTTTAATGAATATTTAAAACTTTTTTCATTTTAATTTCTAATCCAGCAAATATTAATAGATATTAATAGATGACAAGTAGATAAACAAAAGCTTTTTCGGGTTCTCAATAATTTTTTTTTTTTTTTTTTGAGACAGAGTCTCGCTTTGTTGCCCAGGCTAGAGCGCCGTGGTGTCAGCCTAGCTCACAGCAACCTCAAACTCCTGGGCTCAAGCGATCCTTTCTGCCTCAGCCTCCCAAGTAGCTGGGACTACAGGCATGCACCACCATGCCCGGCTAATTTTTTCTATATATTTTTAGTTGTCCAATTAATTTCTTTCTATTTTTAGTAGAGACGGGGGTCTTGCTCTTGCTCAGGCTGGTTTTGAACTCCTGACCTTGAGCGATCCGCCCGCCTCGGCCTCCCAGAGTGCTAGGATTACAGGCGTGAGCCACTGTGCCCGGCCGGGTTCTCAATAATTTTTAAGAGTGTAAAGGGCCTTGATACCAAGAAAGTTTGAAAACCACTGATCTAGTCCAACCCACTTCTCTTGCTCTCCCATTTTATAGATGGGTAAAGTGAGGCTGGGCCAGGAAAGAGCCCTTCACGGCTAGGTTGTGGCTCGTACATTCAGTATAAGCCTTTGTAACAGGTGTGTTTGGGATACCTCCTCTCTAGTGTATTCAATCTCTCTTTAGTGGATCCTCATCTGGATTTAAATGTCTATGAGCTTAAAAAAAATAAAAAAGAAAGAAAGAAAGCCTTTCTCTACACACGTATCTCCCTCTACCTTACAACTGCTAGGTCCCTGTAAAAAACTTGAAAAAACTGTTCATACTCACATCTCTATTTTCTCATCTTTCATTCGTTTAATAAATATTAGCTGAGAACCAACTATGTACCACATATGGTTCTAGGTGCTAGTTCCTCAATGAATTAAAGAAAAACCTTGCTCTTTCAAATCTTAAATTCTAGTGAGGGGAGACATGTTCAGAAAAATTGTCCAGAACTTGTAAGTGGGCACAAGATTACTTACTGGGTGTTCTTTCATTGTAGTGTTGTGATACATCTTTGATTGACTTTTTGTTGAGTAGGCTATTTTACACCTTTCTAGGGATAGAGATTAACTTGTAAAAACTGTTGGCAATACAAATAATTCTTGACTGAAAGCAATGCAAATGATTTCTATACATAGTAATATAAATGAATTTTGTCCAGTAAAGACAGAATTGATTTCCATCTGATAGAAAAAATAATCCTAAACATTAGCTTATTATTTAGTATAATATTAATGTTTTTGCAATTATGAGCAAATTCATTTCAGCATTCTTTGGCTGATTATCTAAATTTCTGAAACTTAAATTATCACTTGAACAAGTCTTACCATCTTACTAGTTCCCTCATTATTTAGGATAATAATGGATGAGTAGTTTATGATGATGAATAAAATCTCTGGCATATGTTCATTTTATATTTACACGAGAGTAATGTTTTTAACCTTTCTGAAATTATAACTTAGCAGACTATAAAATAATATATATATCAGGTGGTAATGAATTATAAGAATAAAAGCAGGATAAGCAGGATAAGAAGAGAGCTATTGGTGGTGTAGTATATACTATTCTGTATAGGGCCAATCAGTCCTGTAATTCTCTCTCTTAAATAGAGGTAGAATCCCTCCTTTTTTCTCCATTCTCATTGCCATAACACTAATCTCTCATCTGATCTCCTTGTCTTACTCCTGCCTACTCAGATTATCGACTGTCAGATGATCGTTTTCAAAAACACTTTCCTGATCATGTCCTTCCTCTCCACTGGATCCCTAATGGTGGACTCAAGTGTTGTGGGCCTAAAGCTTACACAATTTAGAAGGCTCTCTTTAAGAAAAGTAATAACAAAATTAGGTACGAGGCCTTGAAAGGGACCGTGCAAATGTCAGGTCCTAAAACTTAAGCTTCATTATCTTCACTGCAAATCCACTTCTGCCTAAAAGTCTGGTCTCTTTTTCCTCTTCCTCAGCATCTTCCTCTGTGCTATTTCTGCCTAGAAGGCCCTTTCCGTCCCTTTTTGCCTAGATAATTCTTTCGGTACTCAACCATTAGCTCATTGTCCTCTCTGATCCCCTAACTGGGTTAGGGGCCTCTTCAGAATACCTCTCACTTTGCCAAGCATTCTGGGCACCAGGTTGCTCTTTCTCCAGCACCCTCAAGGGATCACGGACGGGGAGAGGGGTATTGGTGGTGGTGTTGTTGGTGGTGGTGGTGGTGCTATATGGCGGTGGGCGGAGCCCTGGAAGAGTGTCCGTTATAATTCACTCCCCTCCACCCGCTCTTGTCCTCCAGGGCGGCGCTCACCACCTCCCCGGAACCCGCGGGTCTACCCCTGAGGTTCCGGTCGGAATTACCTAGCGGTGCACGCTGACATGGCCGCGCCGATAGTAAGAGGTGTCCAGAAGCTGCTGAAGCATGTGGACTTTGCGACGGTCCCGCGGAGACATCGACATAAGAAGAAATGGGTAAGGTCCGACTCGGGGCTCAGAGGGAACAGCAACTGCAGTCTCTGGCCGCTGCCTCACAGGAAACTTCTCCGGCCCTTCTATTTTCTACCCCTTTCGGTTACGTTCGCTACTCCCACTCCTCTAGAACGCCTAGGCCTCTTTCCCACGCCACTCACGGAGCGTCACTAGGCTCCTCCCTCTCGCGTCTGTTACGTCACCACCTCTGCCCGCCCTTTTGTTTCGTCACAAGTCTGAGTCTTTTCCACTTGTTACGTCTGCAGCCTCCTGACTCCGCCCTTCTAAGTTATGTCACACTTCCGTCCTCGTCTTCATTCTTTTAGTTACGTCACCGCCTCTTGTTTCCCTGCTGTGCTCAGCTTGGGCCCCCACTGCCCCTTCCACTTCCTTCCCTTTCCCCTCCCTCCCTTCCCCCCCACCCATTTCCCCCCAAACATTTCTCCTTAACCTATGACCTCTTCTCCTCCTTTCCTCATTGAACTTCCCTCCCGGCCGTCCTCACCCCTCGGAAAACATAGAGACCTCCCCTTCCCTCCTTCTCCGACGCCCTGCAGGAAAGGATTCTGCCCCTTCCTCGCCCTCCAGCTGCCGCTAGCGCCCAGAAAAGGTTACAGCGACCATACTGCCGGCCTTTCCCCAAACGCAGGCAAAAGGTGCAACGACTCCTCTCACCCTCCGGACACTCCCCACTTCTCCAGAAATCCTTTCTCTTGCCTCACTGGTAGCCCTGGAATTTCTTGCATAACTGGCACGCCTCCCTGCCTACCCCAACCAATGGCCTGTTCGCCCCCACCGCCCCCATCTCCGCCCCCCCTACCTCCCATACGCCCAGTGAGATGTTGTTTTGAACCCTCTTCTCCCCAACTCCTTGAAAGGGCCTACTGCCATGGGCCCAACCTCTCGTGTTCTGCCCCTCCGAGTCCTTGTTTTGACCGGTCTGGCCTTCTGGGGTCACCACCTCTCCGTCAGCGGAGCCCTCATTGCAGCTGGATCAGTCCCCCAAGAATCCCGCGCCCCTGTCCTCGAGGCCCTTGCGTTGACCCACATACTTACATCTGTTACTGTAGTGGATGCCCTTCAGTTTTGGGAACCAGCCCGGTGACTTCCCCTACCCTCACTCATCAGCCCGCAAGAACCAGCCCGGTGACCTCCCCTCGGCTCCTTCATGTACCCTTAGAAACTGGCCCCATGATTTCTCCTCGTCCTACCCATAGGACCCTGGGAACTTGCCTCACAGTGTCACCTCCCCTTGCTCACCGGCCAGTGGAAACCAGACCTATAGTCTCCCCACCCCTGTCTCCCAGAGTTGTGGAAACTGAGCTGATGATGTCACCTCTGATCTCTCACGGGTCCTCAGGGAGAGGTTATAATGACCCTCCTCTTTCCACAACATGTTCCCCACCTAGTGACAACCTTTACCGTGGCTGTCTTAAGCCTGCAGACTCTGGTGAACCTAAACTACAGCTTGACTTGCCCCTTGAGAAAAATTGTGGCCTCCCTTCGCAGGCAGGCATGTCTGTCTCTCCCAGCTTACCTCAGGAGAGCACTTATCATTACTCTCATCTTTCCTCAGATTCCTACATACCTGCCCCTGGAAGTCCTCACTGTGCCATCCGACTGCTCCCTGGGAGTACTGGTTCTCCTTGCTCACGCCAGTCCCAGGCTCCTGAAAAGCCTTGCTTTGAGTCCCTTTTCTCTTGTGAGGCTGGTGGGAACTCTTACTTCTTTCTAACCCCAGGCACCACAATTTCTGGTCCCCCGTATCCCCAGGAACCATCTCTTCCCCACTGTCCTTATTCTGCCCTCTCCTTCCCTTCACCCCTGGGCAACCTGTTTATATCTTTTCCCCAGTCACCTCCCACCAGAAGCTGCAACGAACCCCCTCTCCCCACCCCAGTTTGCCCCCAAGTGAAGTTCCCTGAATCTTTGGAGTTAAGAGAGTCACGTACTCCCCACAAGTGTCACTCCCTAGTTAATACTCCCCAGCACACCCTTCCTGGCCAGCCCAAGCTCTCTAAGGCCAGCACCTCTCCTCCACCTCCCTCTTGCACCTCTTGCCTTTTTGTTCCTTTTTGTATGGAGCCATCCATTACAACTCCTTCAAATTCCTGCCCCAAAGAACATCCCCCAGTGCCTCCCTTACGCACTGTGGTCCCTAGAACCCTCAAAACCATTCTCCCCACTTGCCTTCCCCTCCGCCTTCCTTGTGATCCTGTCTTTCCAAATAGTTATGCTCAGAGCAGCCCCCGTGGGCCCCTCATAAGATTCCCCTGCAATACCCATGTATATTCTGTGGTTCCCTCCACCCCCCATCACTGCCCAGTCTCTGATTCCCTTAATCATTCCATAGGCCCTACTCAGTGCCGTAACCATCCCATAGTGCCCCCCTGTGGCACCTGTAGCACTCCCAGGGGCCCACCCCAATCTCATTGCCAGCCTGTGGTGCCTCCTTGTTCTACCCACATCTATTCTTTTATACCTTTGAGAACACCCTTTGACCCCCAAAGTTTACCCATTGGCCCCCGAGCCCGCACCTGCCCTAATACTATCCCCTGTGGCTTCCATACCTACTCTGTGGTCTGTCAAGACCCTTGCAAAGAGTCCCTCCAGATTCCCTACTGCTGCCCTTTGCCTTCATCCAAGGATTCCAGGTGTAGTACCAATCTCAGCTGTAGTTCGACTGTTGTTCGTGAATGCCATAGTAGTGACAGCCACAGCAAGATTACCCATGAAAGCCAGAGTCTTCATCTGAACAAAAGTCAGAACCAGAGGAGTAGTCTTTACCAAGACACAAGTCAGCGCGAGAGTCTCCAAATAGGCAGAAGTCGGGGCAAGAGCAAGAGTCCCCACCATTGCAGAAGTCGCAAACGGAGCAAGAGTCCCCAAAGTGGCAGAAGACAAGGCCAGAACAATAGTCCCCATCATAGCAGGAGCCGGAGTAAGAGTCCCCCCCATGGCAAAAGTCATCGGAGCCAGAGTCCTTGCCGTAACAAGAAATGAGGGCCAGAGCAAAAGTTATGACCTGACCAAAAAGTCAGGTCAGAGCAAAAGTCAAAGTAACAAGATTGTCAGTCATAGCAAGCATCCCAGCTGCAGCAACCAGGACCAACTTGTGGATTCCTCATCTGAAGTCTTCATTTCCTTTTACTCTACCCTTATGCCCTTCAAACCTGACTTACGTCCTTCTCTGCTACCCCCATAGCAGTCATCCTAGAAGTCCCTGTTTTGGTTTATACCTCAAGATTGTGTGAGCTCTCCTTATCCCATCTTACTGGGGTCTGGGAACTCCCCAAACAACCCTCAACCCTATGATTCTGAGCATTATGGTGCCAGTCACTGCCTTAGGTAAGTTACCCACATCTCTTCATCAAATGTGGAAGGTTGTTGTTATTATTTTTTAATCTACTGAGCTATTGTACTCACATAAGCTAGTACACATGAAAGTCCTTTGCAAAATAAAAAGACTATTGGGAGTTGCCTGGGCTAGAGTGCCGTGGCGTCACCCAAGCTCACAGCAACCTCAAACTCCTGGCCTTAAGCCATTCTTCTGCCTCAGCCTCCCGAGTAGCTGGGACTACAGGCATACGCCGCCACCATGCCCGGCTGATTTTTTTTTTTTTTTTGAGATAGAGTCTTACTCTGTTGCGGGCTAGAGTGCCATGGTGTCAGCCTAGCTCACAGCAACCTCAAACTCCTGAGCTCAAGCGATCCTTCTGCCTCAGCCTCCTGAGTAGCTGGGACTATAGGCATGCACCACCATGCCCAGCTAATTTTTTTCTATATATTTTTTTAGTTGTCCAATTAATTTCTTTCTATTTTTAGTAGAGACGGGGTCTTGCTCTTGCTGGTTTCGAACTCTTGACCTTGAGCGATCCTCCCGCCTTGGCCTCCCAGAGTGCTAGGATTACAGGTTTGAGCCACCACATCTGGCCTATGCCCAGCTAATTTTTTCTATATATATTTTTAGTTGTCCAGATAATTTCTTTCTATTTTTAGTAGAGATGGAGTCTCGCTCTTGCTCAGGCTGGTCTCGAACTCCTGACCTTAAGCAATCCTCCCACCTTAGCCTCCCAGAGTGCTAGGATTACAGGCATGAGCCACCATGCCCAGCCAGGATCTTTTGTTTTTAAGCTTGAAGTTTCCTCATGGCCTTCATAGTCTCTTCCAGCCTTCTGCAGGCTCTCCTCAAGAGTCTTAGCTGCTGGACGGATGCAGTGGTGTGCGCCTGTAGTCCCAGCTACTCAGGAGGTTGAGGTGGGAGGATCACTTGAGCCCAGGAGCTTTGGGCTGTAATGTGCTATGCCGATTGGGTGTCCTCACTAAGTTTGGCATCAATATGGTGACCTCCTGGGAGCAAGGGACTACCAGGTTGCTGAAGGAGGGGTGAACCGGCCCAGGTCAGAAACAGAGCAGGTTGAAACTCCCATGCTGATCAGTAGTGGGATCACACCTGTGAATAGCCACTGCACTCCAGCCTGGGCAACATAGCGAGACCCATATTTTTTTTTTTTAAAAAAGAATCTTCTCCTGAGCTCCCTTTCTCTTTAAGTTCCTCCTGCTCCAAGGCCCCCCTTCTTGGTGATCTTCATATGATATTGTGAGAGCTACAGCTTCCTTTCTTTCACAACTCTGAGATGGGAAGTCCACTCCCCACTACTTATCTCTCCCTGAGTTCTTCTCTGGCAGGCAGAGGCAGGATGCAAAAGCAGGAATGGGCACTAGCTGGATTCACGTTTACCCCTGGGCTCCAAGGTGAGCTCTGGTAGTGGGGGATAGAGGCAAGACAGGAAAAACCAATAAGCTTGTCCTTTCTGTTTTAGGCTGCCACAGAGCCCAAATTCCCTGCTGTTCGACTGGCTCTGCAGAATTTTGACATGACCTACAGTATGCAGTTTGGGGATCTTTGGCCATCCATCCGTGTTAGTCTCCTCTCAGAGCAGAAGTATGGTGCACTGGTCAATAACTTTGCTGCTTGTGATCATGTGAATGCTAAGCTTGAGCAGCTGAATGCCAGGGACTTTGTGAATGAAGCCATCTTGCACTGGGGACTGGAGCCTGAGAGTGGCCAATCTGGAGCCCCAGCCCCAGCATCTTGGGCCTGCAGTCCGAACCTACGCTGCTACACTTTTGCCAGAGGGGATGTCAGCCGCTTCCCTCCTGCCAGGTAGGACTGGGAGCCATGTCTGGGGCTGTCCTGAGTGCCTGCTGGAAGTAGACCCAGCTTCTGTCCTCTGTAATATGTATCATAATAATGCTAATACTTGTGGCATCCTTGTAGGCTAGGCATTTTTTGTAAGTGCTGTACATGTTATCTCCTTTTGTTCTGTTAACGGCCCTATGAAGTAGTTGATATTATTCCTTCTCTTATATTTGGGGAAACTAAGGTGCAGAGATATTAAGGTACTCACTTGCTTTAGGTCCCTCAGATAATAAGTGGTGCGGCTAGTATTTAGATCCAGGTGGTCTGACTCCAGAACCTGCACTTTGAACTTACTTTGCTCTACTACCTCCTGTAGAAAACAGCCACCTCTTACATGAGCACTCGCTGTACTCTCTCATGTTAAAATATGTGTTATTCATAGCAGTTTTCTCATTTTGCCCTTATAGCCACCCATCAAAGTGAGATGGAGCCAGGTGTGATGGTGTACGCCTATATTTGCAGCTACTCGGGAGGCTGAGGAGGAAAGATCACTTGAGCCCCGGAGTTTGAGGCTGTAGTGAGCTACAATGACGTCACTGTACTACAGCCCAGGCAACAGAGTGAGACTTTTTTTTTTTCAGATAGGGTCTTGCCCTGATGTGATCCTCCTGCCTCAGCCTCCCAAGTAGCTGGAAATACAGGCATGTGCTACCATGCCTGGCTAATTTTCCTATTTTTTGTAGAGATGGGGTCTTGCTTTTCCTGGGGCTGGTCTCAAACTCCTGGCTGACAAATATTTATTGTCTACCAAATTCTAGACATTTAAGTACTTTGGTGCACAAGTCCTCATGGCACTTCTTGTCTAGTGAGAAAGAAAACTATTAAAATATTATTTATAACTGTGATAAGTACTACAAGGGAAAAGTATAAGATGCTCTGAGGTCTTATAATTAGGAGATCTAACCCAGCCTTTTCTGAGGAAGTGATATTTAAGCTAAGACCTGAAAACTGAGTAGGAATTAAAGCTGGTGGCATGGGGCTGGGGATCAGGGTGAGAGGCTAAATATGAGGCTTCAGAACCAGGTAGGAGACAGATTATGAAGGTCTTATAGGCCCTGTGGAATTTTGGACATTTTCCTCTTAGAGGAAGAGTAAGCCATGAAAGGTTTTAGGCTGGGGAATGACATGACCAGATTTGAATTTTAAAAATATGACTCTGTGTGGAAAACAGATTGGAGAAGATCAAGGCTAGAAATGGGTTTATAAGGTAGGAGGCTTTTGCAGTCGTCCTAGCTACTGTCTTGAGGGAAGGCTGTATGCTTATGAGGAATGAGAGATGAGGCTGTAAAAGCATATGTGGGTCCGTATGTGGGAACCTTGAATGCCAGGAACTTGCAAGTTGGAGTAAGGGGATTTTTCTGGTGGAACAGGATTGCTTGCAGATGACTGGGATTGCCAGGGCTGGTTGGCTTTGGGTCATGTCCCCTTTAGTATGTATTGCTATGAATTGCCAAGATCTGTTGCAGAGAACTGCTGAAAAGAGTTTCTGAGCAGGTGAAAGGCAGTAATGCACAGTGATTATAAGTATGGGCTTGGGAGTCAGGAAATTTTGCTCCTGCCCTTACCACTTATTAGACATGTGGCATTGGATAACTGAGCCTCCGTTTCCTTATCTGGAAAATAATAGCAGTAGTTAACTCTAGCTCATTATGTGCCAGGCACTGTTTTAAGCAGTTGACTTATGTTAATTCCTTCAATCCTCACAGTAACTCTTATCTGGTAAGTACTCTTATTGCACATGAAGAAACTGAGGCACAGAGAAGTTGAGTAATTTGCTGAAAATCACACAGCTTATGAGCGGTTGTGCTGGGTTTGAGATCTAAGTAGTCTGGCTCTGGAATTTGAGTTCACCTGCCTCATAGAGTTATAGTGAGGATGAAATGAAATTATGCATTTTAAACACCTAGCAATACAGCACTTGTCAATAGTACTTGTCTGTATTGATGGTATTCTCATCAAAGTTATGCTCAGGAAGATCATTTTAGTCACTGTGTAGGGGGGTGATAGCTTGGGCCAGGTTGGAGACCAATACAGAGGCATTGGCTATAGGCAGAACCGTGGAGTAAGAACCATGTGGTCTCCTAAGTTGATTGAGGTACTTGGCACCTACTTAGGGGACTCCTCAGGGAGGACACTATGAGAGCAATGAGGGGAGCAGCCACAGCACAGATTTCTGGAGAGTTTTTTTGCCCTTCCACCAAAACCCCTATATATTTGGGTTTTTTGATGCCTTATTCTGATGGGCTCCCTATGAAATCAAGAGGATCTTAACTTCTCAGGAGTTCAAGGATGTGTTCAGGGAGTACAAGAAGCTCCCTGAAATTGTCTGCAAAAGTACATAATGCTTTTTCAGAAAGAGAGACTCTAGCTTTTAGCAGATTCTCAAAACTATGAACCAAAAAAAGGTTAAAGAGTGATACTTACAAAAGGAAGGAGCTTGATGAGGATGAGTTTTAGGGGCCAGCACTGGTGTGATAGCAGTTTGTGCCTTTCTCAGATTTCTCAGTGTTTTTGTCACTCTCCTATGTGAGACATGAGGCACATAGTTTCACAGACAGTCCAAGCATGGTTTGACTTTGAAAATATCCTACCACAGCCTGAGCATTTATGTGAATGCTGGAGGTGTTACAATCTCAGGACTGGGGATTGTAGCTCTTGTAGCTGACCCTCAGGGGTGCTGTGTCTTATGTCTTGTCTCCCAGACCCTTTCTGTCAAGGTTTCTGTCTCCTTGAGTTTGTCCCAAAGCTTTCCACGCTGAGCTGCATCCAAGGCAGGGGAATGGCTACTCACTACCAATTGCCCTTATGACAGCTGGCTTGGGAGTAGGGAGTCCTCCTGTGACAGTCTGCTGTTGATCATCCCTCTCCCTGTGCCCATACTGTTACTGCCACTCTGGTGTCTCTATCTCTAATTTGTTCCTTCTAGCCCACCTAGCTTTCTAAAACTCAGATCTGTCTGATTATGTTGTTTTCCTTAAAAACTTTTGGTAACTGCTTATGGGTTATAGTCCAGGCTCCTTAGCATAGGTTTTTTTTTTTTTTTGAGACAGAGTCTCGCTCTGTTGCTGGGGCTAGAGTGCATGCCATGGCGTCAGCCTAGCTCACAGCAACCTCAAACTCCTGGGCTCAAGCAATCCTTCTGCCTCAGCCTCCCAAGTAGCTGGGACTACAAGCATGTGCCACCATGCCCAGCTAATTTTTTCTATATATTTTTAGTTGTCCAATTAATTTCTTTCTATTTTTAGTAGAGACGGGGTCTCGCTCTTGCTCAGGCTGGTTTCAAACTCCTGACCTTGAACAATCCGCCTGCCTCGGCCTCCCAGAGTGCTAGGATTACAGGCGTGAGCCACCACGCCCGGCCCTTTAGCATAGGTTTTAAGACCTTTTACCATCTGGCATCAGTCTGCTTTCCAACCTCAATCTCATGCATCTTGTATTTCTACCCACACCAGCCTTCTCCTTGTTTCTGAAAGAAGCTAGGAGTTTGTATGCTTCTATGCCTTTGCTCGTTTTTTTTTTCTTCTCCTTAGAGTGTTCCTCTTACTTTATTATGTAGTAAAGACCTCCTACTCTTCATCAGGCCTAACTCAGGTAACTCCGACAAACACAACTGGGGCCCACTTCTCTCTCAGTCCTTGAAGCGCTTTGTATCTTAACATGTAACCCAATAAACTGAGTTCCTCCTATGTGCCAGGTACTGTTTCACGTATTGGGGATATTATAACGAACAAAGGAGACAAAATCTCTAAATCTCTGCTCTCATGGAGCTAATGTTGTTGTTGTTGTTATTTTTTGAGACAGAGTCTCACTCCATCATCCCAGGTAGAGTATAGTGGTGTCATCACAGCTCAATATAGCCTCAAACTCCTGGGCTCAAGCGATCCTCCTGCCTCAGCCTCCTGAGTAGCTGGGACTACAGGTGCCCACCACCATGCCCAGCTAATTTTTTCTAGTTTCAGTAGAGACGAGGTCTCGCTCTTTTTTTTTCTTTTTTTTTTTTTTTTTTTTTTTGAGACAGAGTCTCACTCTGCTGCCCAGGCTAGAGTGAGTGCCGTGGCGTCAGCCTAGCTCACAGCAACCTCAAACTCCTGGGCTCAAGCAATCCTATTGCCTCAGCCTCCCAAGTAGCTGGGACTACAGGCATGTGCCACCATGCCCGGCTAATTTTTTTTTCCATATATTTTTAGGTGGCCAATTAATTTCTTTCTATTTATAATAGAGATGTGGTCTCGCTCTTGCTCAGGCTGGTTTTGAACTCCTGACCTTGAGTGATCCGCCCGCCTCGGCCTCCCAGAGTGCTAGGATTACAGACATGAGCCACCGCACCTGGCCGAGGTCTCGCTCTTGCTCAGGTTGGTCTTGAACTGCTGACCTCAAGCGATCCTACTGCCTCAGGCGTGAGCCACTGCG
>CAUYRT010009472.1:0-20283 GCA_963574885.1 Lepilemur ruficaudatus | reverse complement strand
CGGGCATGGTGGCGCATGCCTGTAGTCCCAGCTACTCGGGAGGCTGAGGCAGAAGGATTGCTTGAGCCCGGGAGTTTGAGGTTGCTGTGAGCTAAGCTGACGCCACGGCACTCACTCTAGCCCGGGCAACAGAGGGAGACTGTGTCTCAAAAAAAAAAAAAAAAAAAATTATTTCCTCTCATGGCTTCAATAATCACTTATCTAAAATTTTTAACTTCAGGTTTGACCTATCCTTTGAGCTTACAGATCCACATGTCCCACATAACAACATGGAATCCAAATCTATTTTCTTCCAACCTTCTCCTTTTGCATACCTCATTTCACTTAATCACATCACCATTGAACCAATTGCCCAAGAAAGGTATCTGGAAGCCATTCTAAAATCCTCCCCCTTTTTCTGACTTCTTATCTGCCCCTTCTGAATATGTCTTTTCTATCTCTATCTTGCTTCAGGGCCTCATAATATTTTGTAGGGACAGTTTCCAAACTGATCTATCTGATCACTTTTCTCTAATTCATCTGTCACATTGCTGTCAATGTAATCTCAGCAAATTATTCCTCTTCTTAAAATCCTTACCTTCTCTTTGCTTACACGGTAAACTTAAAACTCTTGATGTCTTATATAAACAAGAGGCTTTATGATCTGTCCTCTTCCTATCTTTCCAGCCTGATCTCTTTGGTCCTGTATCAGACTATTAATATTAACACTGAACTAACCACAGTATCACCTCCAAGCCTTTTCTTTTTCTTTTATTTTTTATTTTTTATTTTTTTGAGACAGAGTTTCACTCTGTTGCCCGAGCTAGAGTGCCGTGATGTCAGCCTAGCTCACGGCAACCTCAAACTATCTTTCTGCCGCAGCCTCCCGAGTAGCTGGGACTACAGGCATGTGACACCATGCCTGGCTAATTTTTTCTATATATTTTTAGTTAGCCAATTAATTTCTTTCTATTTTTAGTAGAGACGGGGTCTCGCTCTTGCTCAGGCTGGTTTTGAACTCCTGACCTTGAGCGATCCTCCCACCTCGGCCTCCCAGATCCAAGCCTTTTCAAAGCTGGTTTCTCTGTAAAAAATAATCTTCATCCCTTATTCTTTGCATGGTAAACTCAAAACTCCTTCCCAGGTCCTTTTAAATGAGTCCCTCACTTCTCTGCTCCTAAGAATGCCTTGTGAATATCTTGATATTGAGAACTATCAATAATTTATGTGTATACATGTCTGTGTAATCTGCAAAATTCCTTTAGGGCAGAAATTATATTTTGTTTATAATCATATTCCCTGCACTTGGCACATAACAGCCACAAAATAATTGTTTGCTGAAAGAACACCTACCATTATAAGGTAACAGTTAAGAACAAAAAACAATTATAGTGTTCCCTAAACAAAATTAAGTCCTCATTTTCTAAGTGATCAAAATAAAAGATATCTGAGCTTGAATTAGTACTTTTGTCTAGTATTTTGCTTAGCTAAACATCGTCTCAAATTTTTAAGAGGATACCTAAACCTATTTTCACAGCTACCTGAAAATAGTGTATTAAGTTTCTATTAGAAAATCAAGTCATATCTCCATCCAAAAGACTAATTGTGAAGAAGACAGAGAGATTCCAAGATAGAAAGTAATTAACAAAAAAATTTAGATTTGTGATATAATAAAGAATATAGCTGGTCTTTGTCTCTGGTTCTAGGGCACAGAGCTTCAAAAACCCTTAGTATTTCCTAAGCCACAAGAATGTCTTTGTTATGCCAATGAGGTGACTTATGGTAGAACCAGAGATAACTTCAGGATGGGGCCTGGTCACCAGAAAGACCAACGACATGATTAGAGCGCTGAAACTCTGGGGCAGCCCAACTTCCAGGGAGTGGAGGAGAACCAAAGATAAGAGTCCAATCACATGGCCAATGATTTAATCAACCGTGCCACATAATAAGACCCTAATAAAAATACTGGACACTGAGGTTCAGTGTACTTTCTAGATTGGGGCACGTAATGATATGCCGGGAGAGTAATGTGCCCAGATTTCACAAGGAGAGGTAATAGAAGCTCTATAAACCCTTTCCCCACCAAACGTTGCTCTATGTATCTCCACAATTGTAACAGAACTGTAATTGTAGTATAGTGGTTTTAGTAAGTTCTGACTTATTTTAACAATTTATTGAAATTGAGGGGGTTGTAGAAGTATCAAATTTTTAATAGGCCAGGCGGAAGTACAGTTGGCTTGGAAACTCTGAAACTTGTGACTGGCATCTGAAGTGTGGGCAGAGTTGTGATGGAGTTTGCTCTCAATTTGGGGTCTTCACTAACTCTAGGTAGTTAGTACTAGAATTAAACTAAATTATACAATACCCAGTTGTTGCTAAAGAATTAGTGTCAGAGCATCAACTTCTAATAGGTCTTAGTGGTTTCTGCATATCATTTTCTAAAGACAAATAATAGACAAATTCTTATTCTTAAAGCAGATATTCTAGGATATATTAGAGTTCCCTGCTATCTTTCTCATTCCCTGAGATCACATCCATCATTTTCACCCCAACTCATGAAATTGTCCTCTTAGGTGATTTCAATATCCATGTAGATGATATATTCAACAACCTGTCTACGACCAGCCTGGGCAACATAGCGAAGCCCTGCCTTTACCAAAAAAAGAAGGAAACTCAGATATGCTGACACACTTGCCTATAGTCCTAGCTACTCAAGAGGCTAAGGCAGGAGCATTGCTTGAGCCCAGGAGGTTGAGGATGCAGTGAGCCACTGTACTCTGGCCTGGGTGACAGAGGGAGACCATCCTTTGTAAGCTCCTCACAATTCTTAAACTGGGACCTCAAATTCAAATGTTCCCTGTTTAAGTAGCAGAAGGCCAGACATAACACATAACAGGAAATTGTGAGGACTGTGGCAAACAGAAGAATGCAACTAGCAACTTAAAGAGGCCTACCAATACTGAGACATAGCCATCATCATCCAGAAAATGTGAATCGATTATTGCCAGACGTTCTGATTTGTTTTAGAAGAATTACAAATTTTTAGGTGAAATGTCCAGATTTGTAAATTTTAGCAATCATTTTTTTTAATGCAATTCCTCAGAGCTATCCCAAGGCTGTCTTTTCCCCCTCCAGATTCCTTCCCTAGGGAAATATCACAAATATATACAGTATGTTTGATTCTTGTACGTGTTTCTGTACAGTGAGAAAGCTCAAATATCATTGATAAATACAAGAAATGACATCAGGATGATATGGAAGTTGTATGGTTCACACATGATTTTTCAAGGCATGTAAATATTTTGCAGCACAAAACTAGCACCTGAACAGAGTATTACTAACACAAACTAAACACAGAAAGCCATGGAGCAATGCAGTGCTGTTCAAAATGTGCATTCATCCCACATTCTTCTTCTTGGCTCCTACTGGCCACAGACTTTTCTCAAAGTGTTTATTGTGTGGTTTCTTCCAATCTTTGTGCAAAATAAACAAACAAGGACAATAAACTAGAACCAGCTATCTCTGGCATTGCTACATTTATCTGCCAATGACATCCTTTTATGTTTATAATTGAGCAGCTTCAATCCTTTCTACCCCCTTCTATCAAGCTACCTTCATCTTTTCCTAGAAAGTTAACACCTATGTTTACTGTATTTCTTCATTTATTTAGCAATTTAATATTTTTTTAAGTGCTTTAAAAAAAATTTTTTTTTTCTTGGTGCTCTTGGTTACAAAGTTGCATAAGTTTTGAGAGTCTGCTTCCAATTCTTATTTTATACAGAAGCACCCTTTTATTTTTAATGAAAGATATTGCTAAACAAAATTTTCTAAAAACTCAAACTGAAATGCTCTTATCTCCAGCCCAAACTTCTCTACTGAGCCTCAGACCTAGATATCCAATTGCCTGCTTAACATCTCTACTTCAATGATCTACAGCCTCCTCAAACTTTGTATTAAAAAGCAAACTTGTGTTCTCCTCTAAATCTGCTTCCTCCTCCTTCAGTCTCTTCTGTCTCAGTGGAAGGCATCATCAATCTCCAAAATGTTCATACGTAAGTCTACCACCACCCTGGCGGAAGCACTATCATCTTATCTAGACCACTACTAAGAAGTTTCCTTGTAATTATTTTTATCCTCTCCAATTCAGTGTTAACACAGAAGCCATTACTTCTTTGTTTTCTCTCTTCTCAATTGTTAAAAGACATTTTCTAGATGTTACAAATGCATTATCTAGATTTCTTTCACATCTTTTTATATCTGATTGAAACAGCTTTTATGAAGATACCTAGGGGTATTATGCAAAATAAAGTCCTCCTGAATGAATTATTCAGTTAAATTTCACAATGCTGAAAATTTTCAAAGCTTGGATTTTTATTATGAGACATACATGGTTAATAACATACACTTTCTGTAACACAGAAGCACTAATAACAACTGGATAATATATAATAAAATCCTGCCAGGCACAGTGGCTCATCCCAGCTATAATTCCAGCTATTCGGGAGGCTGAGGTGGGAGGATCACTTGAGGCCAGGAGTTCAATACCAGCCTAGGCAACATAGCAAGACCTTGTCTCTAAAAAAATTTCTTTAAATTAGTAGGCGTGGTGGAGCGTGACTATAGTCTCAGTTACTTGGAAGGCTGAGGTAAAAGGATCACTTGAGCCCAGGAGTTCAAAGCTGCCTTACTATGCCACATTGCACTCCAGCTGGGCAACACAGCAAGACCTCATCTCTATTAAAAAAAAAAATTCTGCACATTAACAGATACCTAATGAGCCATTTTTCAGTACACAAATTGTATAACAGCCATTTTGCATAAAAAAGATAAATAATTTTTCCTGGTTTCCAAAAGTTGTGTAAGTTTTTCTTTTTCTGACGATGCTACTTCTTCTCAAAATACAAAATTAATGCAAAGACATTCCTTATCTTGCTTCTTACATCTAAAGAAAATTAGAACTTTGAAGGTAAGATTACAAAATACATTTACAAAAACAAAAAGAGAGATCTATTAAAAGTTCATATGCATGCATTAGGCAATCAGCGGAAAATAATCTACTTCTCTTAACAAATAACAGGCGACAAATAACCCTTACCTGTCAAGGTCTGTACTGCCCTTTCACTGGAAGGCAGTGGCTCCTTTCTGTGAGGCCGATTTAGTGAAGTGTCCTGTGCAGAAAAGAGTCCAGGGCTGTCAGCTAATTTCTTCCGGCCACTGGAGTTAGGGTTTGAAACTCTGCAGCTGCCTATTGCACTTGTGAAAAGGTTTGTGTGTTCATCACTGCTGGCTGGCTCAGAGTTGGGAGTGAATCCTCCAAGGGATAAACTTGGAGAACTTTCTGAACAGTCAATCTGTAAAGGTGTCTGCAATCCCAAGGCCAATGGACTAGAATCTGAAGGCTCTCGGTGGACCCACTGTTCTTCTCTGTTTATTAAGCTTTTTGAAGGAGAGAGATGAGGGCAGGACATGTGACACCGGTGCTTCTCCTTATGTTTATATCGCTCTCCAACAGCATCCTTTCCAAATCGATAGCGCTTCAGAGACTCCAGGACAGATCTTGAAGAGCCAGTGTCCATGGAAACCTGGGGCTGTTCGGAGGAACGGTGTTCTCTGTGTTTGTGACGGTGCCTATGTTTGTGCTCAACCATCCAACCATAGGCCATCTCAGGAGGGACACTGGGGTAGGTACTCATGGAAAGAAGGGGAGTCCTGCTGGTTGTAAGAAAGGCCTCCTGTCGAAGTAGCTTATGCTTTTTCTTATGGTATTTGGTGGGATTGAGAAGTAAATGACCGGCATGCATATAGGAAGGAGGTGGAAGTGGAGTGGTGAAAGAAGGAGATGGAGGAGGTGGATAAAGAGTGGGAGGATACCTTCCATAGTAACCTAATCCTATGGGAGCAGCTGTAAGGGGTGAAGGAGAATAAGGCATGCCATAAGAGGGATAGAATCCAGTACTAGAAAGAGGAAAACTAAGGCTGTGCATAAAAGGCATTTCAGCCATTGCCTCCCTCATCTTAGGGGGTCTCCCTCTTTTCTTTTTTAAGTCAGGTTTTCGAATGTAGTGCAAAGGGTCTAAGGGAAAAGAAGGATGGGTATAGAAACTATTAAAGTTGATTCGAAAAATAGTTGGCAGAAGATCTCGGGGGATAAAATGATGACTTCGATGGGTGATCCGAATTTCACTTAGACGACTTATTAGTTCCTCCAGTTCTGCAATAAAGTCTGGATCCTGTCTATTTCGAAGTTGGGGATATTTCTTTTTCCGTTTTCGTTTCTGCCTTTTCATCTTGTCATAGCTGAGGTAATCATGATTCCTGCGCTTACACTTGTGTTTATGTTTTTCTTTAAGACTGCTTAGGACTGTAGAGGTTTCAGGGGGAATCAGAGAAACATGCTCAAAAGAATGCCTCCTCTTTTTTTGCCCACAAAATTTCTCTGCCCTGTCGGATGTGCTGTTATTATCTGTTCCAATTCCACTATCACTGGGAATGGTCTCATCACTGTGAGACTCACTAATTGGGGAAGGAGTAGCTTCTTTAAGAGATGTGAGTTCACTCAAGTGTGAAGGAGAATTTGGCAACAAAGTAGGAGGAGACAACCGCCTCCTCCCCTTTGAGGCCTTTTTCATTGCAAGAGTCTGAATCATACTGCCCTGTCTGGAGTGTAAATGCAAATATGGCACTGAACTGGGTTCAACAAAGCCTGCATCACTACTTACAGGGCTCTGACCTCCACTAGTCCCAGAAGACTGAGAGCAAATAGGTGATGGAAGAATCTCAGAACCACTAGCAGATGAAGGCAGCAAAGGGGGAAGAATCTGTCCTAATGCTGACCCAGCTGCCTGCTGAGCTGTTTGCTCAAGGACAGCAAGGCTGGTAGGGCTACCAGTAAGAATGCCATTTAAGACAGTTTTTGGTTTGCGACCCCTTCTCTTTCCTATGTAAATGGTTCCTTTCTTACTGACATTTATCTGTTGGCCCAATTTAGAGCCAAATGTGGCAGCAAGACTTGATACTGTATTATGGAGTTTGGATTGCACTTTCCCTTTATTACTTGATTCTACAGAGCTTGAAAGAATCTGATTCAACAGTTTCTTTCTCTTTAAAGTTTTCATTTTATTTATTTTGCGGATAATTGTTTTCATTAGTTGTCCATTGTTTCTCTTAGTAATTTTTTTATCTGGTTCCATCTCAAGGTCACTCATACTACAGATACTTGGCCTATGACTGTCATCTAGATCATCTGGATCCTGAAGTTGATCCTCACTTTCAAAGAAATCACTGCTACTTCTATGGTTGTCACTTTCAGACTCTATCTTGCTTGGACTTTCGGTGGCAACAAATGGAGCCACTGATAGTACAGGTGGCTTCATCTTGACTGGTGACCTCATTTGCCTCTTAGGCCTGCCTCTCTTTTTTGGAAAAGGAGACACAGACAGACTTTGTTTGAAGGAAGGAATTTCAATTTCTGGCTGTAAAATTGGGGGTTCTTGTTCTTCCTTAGATTGTAAAGAAAAAACTTTAGAGGCAGGGATTTTTAAAGTCCTTTTAGGTGGACCTTCCAGTTGAGGCATTTCTTTAGATTTAGGTCTTCCTCTTTTAGGCTTATAAATATCAGACAAAAGGTCACTAGAGACACACATACCGGAGGATAGTTTGTGAGTAGCAAAAGACTTATGAGATGGTTTTTCACTATCAGTTAAGAGAGCAAGAGATGGAGCTGTGGATTTGCTCAACTTTGGCAATCGGCGTTTAAGGAAGTCATGATCTACAAATGAAGGTGGTCCAATGTTTTTCATAAACTTGGCTGGCTCAGAATTACTATTTGATAGTGAGCTACAAGAAACATTTTTAAAAAGCTCTGATCTTTCTAATTCTAGCCCTTTTGGAGACCGGCATGTGCTTCTTGCCACCACTTTAGTCCACCGAGGTTTTCTTCCTTTTCTTTTTTTTAATGGTTTGGACTGCAAACTATTACTTAGGCTTTCAGCAACTTGGCAGTGTTTGTCTGATGCAGTTACTGCACCAAGTTTTAGAAAAGGCTTGCTACTAAATAAACTAGTGAAGTTAACAACTGAAGGAGTAATGGTATGAATACTGGATTCAGTAGTCAAACTTGGCTTTTTTCCGAGGGAAGAACTTATTCTTGGAATATCTATATGGGTAGTTTTTGAATCACTTAGCTCTTTATCAATCCCTTTACATTCAATACTTATGCTATGACCCATTGACCTATGACCAATGTTCAAGTGGGAACTCTCTGAAGTAAACTGGTTCTTTCCAACAGATTCAGAAATTTCTTCCATTAGTTCTGTGGTAGGACTTAAAAGTAATGGATTAGGAGCCAATTGTGAAGAAGTTTCAGGGAGACTTCTGTTTAAAGGATTAACAGATACAGTAGGTGATGGGGAAGGGAGATTGCTTTCTCCTACTGCACTAAAAGGGGATTTAGCTGTAGATGCATCAGAAGCAACTCCCATTTGAAAGTCTGGAGAAGTGCAATATACGGGAGGTTGCTTTTCATGCTTTGAGGTTTCATAAGATCCCCTTTCACTGGATGAGAAACTGTCTTGCTGAACGCATGTTCCTTCATTAAACATTTCTTTCTCCAAATTAATGATTTCTTTTCGAACTGAGAACTTTTCCAATATGCTTTCTTTATTCTGCCGTATAACATTCTTCTCAAAAGTTTTGCTGGTGGCACTGTCTTTCATGGATTCAGAAAGTTCCTGACTTTCATGATTATTGATGGTTGTACTACAAGAAGCCTTAAGTGGTTCCTGAGGAGGGAGCAGTGCTTCGGCTTTAAGGTTTATGGCATCTTTACTGACCAGTCCTGCCAAAGGACAACTCATTAGTTTCTTTCCAATGTCCTTATTAGCCAATCCAATTGCTGAACTTGCTACAATCTTCTTTGCACAGTCCTTGGCCACTAGGCCAACAGTAGAACCCAATTTCTTTCCCAAGTCTTTATTAACCAGTCCAACTACAGTGCCAAGTCCTAACTTCTTGCCAGACTCCTTATTCACTAAACCTGGAACAATACCAATTCCTAGCTTCTTTCCTGAATCCTTGCTCAGCAATCCTACTGTAGTGATAGTTCCTGGCTTTTTGCCTAAGTCTTTATTAATGAATACCGCTGTGGTGCCAGTTCCCAGTTTTTTCACAGAATCCTTATTGACCAATCCTACTGCTGCATTAAACATTGGCTTTTTCCCAGGATCTTTAGTTACCAATCCAACTGCTGTGCTGATAGTTGGCTTCTTTATTAAGTCCTTATGTATTATTCCAGCTACAGAGCCAACACCTGCTTTCCTGATCAGATCCTTGCTAACCAATCCTCCTGCAGTGCCAGTTCCTAACTTCTTCGGTTTTGTCTTGGAAGACTTGGAGGGAGGACAAGTAGCAATGAGCTGTGCCAATTTTTCTGTTACACTAGTTCCTCCATTAAGTAATGTTCTGTCCTTTAAATCAGGATCCCGGCTACCAACAAGAGTAGGTGGTGTTGCATTAATATAATCTGCCATTTCTGAGTGCACTGGAGATAGCTTCTTAGACAAAGGATTGTTTTCTCCCTGTGAATGAAGATGGATGATTTCTTCAGACTGGCATTCAATGGCTGCAACATCATCTGCTTTCTTGTAAAACTTTGAAGGGTCCTAAAATTTGAAAAAGAAAAAGGTTTCAGAGAGAGAGAGAGTAAACTTTATACCACTTTGGCTTAGCTTTACAATCCAACAAACTAATTGATCATGTATCAGTCTTTAGAAATATCTCTATGATATTATTTGACATTTTTTAAAACGGCCTATTAATACTCTCTACTTTCGTCTTACTTTTGACTGATTGACTAAATATAAATGAAGCATATGGATGTACTGTTTTGGAAAAGAAAAACATTTTTAGCTATAGCATTCCATGATCCTCTTTTAAAATAATAGTTCAGTGCCTACCTTCATCATTGACTCCAATGATTCCAAATCAATATAGGACAATACCTAATCTACTTCTACTTATTTAACTCATTCTAGATTACAGTATTAAGAATCAAGTTCTCTCTTAATGTGGAATATAAAAGACAACTTAAAAAAATCATATTTTCTGTAGAATGTGTTTTTATGTAAAATCTTAGAGTTGAAAGCAACATTTAAGTCATTTACTGCAAATTTACCTAACTCATAAATCTTCACTATATACTTTAGAAATGAATTCACTACTTCACACTATAGACTCTTTTGGAAAACCACTGAAAAGTTCTTTCTAACTATAAAACATTCATGAAAGACTTCAACAAATGTAAAAACACACTGTTTGTGGATAGGAAGATATAAAAATGACAGTTTTCCCTTAACAAATTTATAAATTTAATACAATCCCAATAAAAACACTACCAGGATTTCTTTCGGCAAATAGAAAACTTGATTGTAATGTTTACTGGGAAAAATATACACACAAGAATATCCAGGAAAACATAAAAAGAAGAAAAGCAAGTGGATAATTGTACCAACTATTAGATTATTTTTTAAAGTCTCAATCTTCAAAACAGTACAGAACTGACAAATGAAAAGACAAAAGAAACAACAGAACAGGATAGAAAACAAAACCAAATTCAAGTATGTACAGAAATATGCAAAATCTTTATAAAAGGGAATTTGGTAACAATTAGGAAAATTTCATATGCATTTAACCCTTTGATTCAGAAATGCTACTTTGAAGGTCTATCACCAGATATAATGGTATTTAGAGAACAAAGCTCTAAAATACATCACTATTTAAATAGCAAAACCCTGAAACAATCCAAATGGTTATTTTGAGATCAGAGGACTGGCTGAATAAATCAAGGTATATCTTTACAATGGAGTACTAAGAATCTGCCAAAAAAACCAAAAGAATGAGGAGATATCAATATATTGCTATAGAGTGATCTAACGATATACTGCCAAATGAAAAAGATTTAGAAAAATGGTTATAATATGCTACTTTTTGTGTAAGAAAACAGGGATTGAGGACATGAATAGATATACCTATCTAATTATATTTAAAAATGAAAGAATAGGCCAGGCGCGGTGGCTCACGCCTATAATCCTAGCGCTCTGGGAGGCCGAGGCAGATGGATCGCTCAAGGTCAGGAGTTCGAAATCAGCCTGAGCAAGAGCAAGACCTTGTCTCTACTATAAATAGAAAGAAATTAATTGGCCAACTAAAAAACCATATAGAAAAAATTAGCTGGGCATGGTGGCACATGCCTGTAGTCCCAGCTACTTGGGAGGCTGAGGCAGAAGGATTGCTTGAGCCCAGAAGTTTGAGGTTGCTATGAGCTAGGCTGGTGCCACGGCACTAACTCTAGCCCGGGCAACAGAGTGAGACTGTCTCAAAAAAAAAAAAAAAGAAAGAAAGAATAAACCAAAGTAATGAAAACAGTGACCTATGGGGAAGGAAGCAGGGATAGATGTTAGACCTCTATGCTTCTAATTTTTTAGTGCTTTTTATGTTGGAAATGCTTTATATAATTAAGAAACAAAATTATATAATAAAGAAAATTATTCCAAATCTCTAAATTTTGAATATAATGGGAACAAATACATCTAACTATATAGAAAATTAATTATACAACTACATGGAAAATAAGTATTTTGAATTACTTTAAAACAGCATGTAGACTCCACATTTTAAATCCAAAAAGATTACCCTTTTAAAAAATCTTAAATTGCACCCAGTGACCATGTTACTGGTATAGTTATTTTGAACCTAGATGCATGACTGATAGATATACAGATCAAGTAAGCAAGCATGTGAATGACATTAGGAACCAAAATTTAGGGAGTGAGCAAAGAAGATACAGATACAAAGTCAAAGAAGTAAAAGCCCTGTAATTTTAAGTTGGAATTAGAAATATGTTGAGTCTACCTAGCTCTGCCCAATAAAATGCCTACAAACAACGACAAGCCAGTAGCAATGAACTCCTCTAACACTCAACACTGTGGTCTCTAAATACCATTTCCCATTAAAATGAACCAGGGCTCCTGTAGAAATGACTATTTCAAAATATTAGAAAGGAAATGTAAAAGATGATCCTAATGACAAATATATACTTCTATTCAATTCACTTTGTACTAATAACTCTACTTTTTTGTTAGAAATTTTCCATAAAATGTGTTTATTAAAACATAAAGTTCTTCCCAAGAGCAAAATGAAATATTACTTTTCTGCAACTTTCATTTACTAGTCCACATCTCACTTTCTTGAATCACACAGTAAGTCTAATTCCTCTTCTTCTGAACAGCTTTACATACAATCTAACTCAACCAAGATATTTAACCTCCTGACTCAGGCAGTTTCATTTCTTTCTGGTCATTTTCTGATGGACATGTTTCAGATTATAAATATTCCACTTAATATGTGGCACCTAAAATGGAACACAATACATTCAATACTTGACTGACTTGGAATAAAAGGAACTATTTCTTCTTTTGGACAATTCTGCCCAAGTGGAAACTCGCTTGACAGTCTCATACACTACTGATATGCACAACTTGAAATTAAAGAAACTCCTTAAACTTCCTTCACATTCTATTAAACAATCCCATTCTTTATTATAATGGTTACTTTTTCAAACTTGAAAATTAAAAGGGTTTACTGTTATAAATATTTTAAAATATATTTATGATACTTCTACTTTTAAAAATTACCCTTAAAATTGAGGCACAGTGGCCCACACCTGTAATTCTAGTACTTTGGGAGGCTGAGGCAGATCACTTGAGCCCAGGAGTTCAAGACTGGCCTGAGCAAAACAGCAAGACCTCTTCTCTACAAATAATTAAGAAATTAGCCAGGTGTGGTGGCACTCGTTTGTAGTCCCAGCTACTAGGGAGGCTGAGGGAAGAGGATCACTTGAGCCCAGGCATTTGAAGTTGCAGAGAGATATGATGTCACTGCAACCTAGCCAGGACAACAGGGTAAGACCCTGTTACCCCTCACCCCTCAAAAAGAAAAAAAATAAAAATAAAGAAATGCAAGCGGACAGGCATTGCGCACACTGGCCTCAAACTATCTTCCCGCTTTGGCCTACCAAAGTCCTTGGATTACAGGCATGAGCCAATCTGCTCAGCTATATGTGCTTCTATTTACATTTCATTATCTAATATTTTGAATGTCTTGTTACATGACTTTGCTGGCTATCTGTATTTCTTTAGCAGTGAAGCAGCTGTTCAAGATCCTGGTCCATATTACCTGTCTAAATTGTGAAGTTTTTTTATATTTCCAATTTAGAAGGCCCCTTCTTACTTTAGAAATAGTCCTTTCTTTCTCGTATGTTGCACGTATTTTCCCTAATTTATCAACTGACTTTCACTTCCTATTATTTTTCTTGAAAAGAAGTTAAAATCTTTTATATATTCAAATACTTAGGAAAAACTGTACCATTACCTCACATACCTTACAACCACCATATGATGCAATTACTATAACTGTATTCATTTAATAGATAAAGAATACTTTACATCTGGCTAACTTGCTGAAGGTCACTTAACCAGCAAGTGACTAAGGAATGATTTAAACATAGCCTGAATTCATAGTAAAGTTCTTGTTTTATATTATATAAAATAGTCTCTTTAGCTTTATAGTTTTGTTTTCTTATCCTTGGAAAAACCATGTCCTCCTACAGATGACAATCTTCATTACATTTCAAACTAATACTTTTATGGTTTCTTTTTATTTTTACTTTATTTACTAACTTGACCTTTTAAAATATAACCTATAACCTATGGGTAGGGAAGCAGCCTAAGAATATTTCTGTGATGCATTTCATGCCCACAGATTTCACATACATGCACTATATATTCTTATTTGTATTTGGGCCTTTCTCTAAGCTCTTATGTTTTGTTTTATTCATATGTAAGCTTATTCCTGAGCCACTAATGTATGAATACTATAACTTCATAATAACATGTTTTAATCCTCGAAAAGACTAGTTTCTTTTCCTTTTGTATTCCCGTAGAAATTCACTTTTTTACATTATTGAGATATAACTCACATATCATAAAATCCACTGTTTTAAAGTGGACATTTCAGTGGTTTTTAGTATATTCACAGAGCTGTGCAAACATCAGCACTGATTTTAGAACATTTTCATTAGGCTCCCTATTTTGCCTATGTACACTTTCAGATGAACTTGAGATCTGACTGAAGTTTTAAAAAACTCCAAATGGCTTTAACTTTATATATTAATATAGGAAAAAAAAGTATCTCAATATTTGCTTTAGCTTTACAATAACAAAGTAATCTATCTATTTAAGCAAGCATTTTGGTGTCTCTGGATATTTACATCTATATTAAATCCTAAATATTTGCTATTATTTCTAAATATTTCAGATTCTGCTGTTACTTTTTAATTAACAAATTTTTACTGTTATATTTCCTAACTCTAAATTGATGGTATTCAAGAACACTACTAATTTTAGTTTATAATCTTGAATTTTTTTTCATCAGCTCATTTCTTTCAGCAAATATTTATTAAGCACCTAATATTTAAGTGCTGACAACAGCAGGAAAAAACAACAAAAAACCAGGACCAGACATGGTGGCTCACACCTATAATCCCAGCACTTTGGGAAGCCCAAGCAGGAGGAGCACTTGAGGCCACAAGTTTGAGACCAGCCTGGTCAACACAGCAAGATCCTGGCTCCACAAAAAAATTAGAAAAATTATGACACTGTCCTTCCAGCCTGGGTGACAAAGTGAGACCCTCTCTAATGGCAAAACAAAACAAAACCCAAAAATACCTTTCTCCATGGAGATTTTATTCTAATGTATGAGTAGAGTAGAAATAGTAAGTAAAATATTCAATATCAGATGGCAAAATGTGCTATGGAGAAAATCAGAGCACAAAGGAGAAAAGATTAGGGTTGGAGAGGATTTGTAATATTAAAATAGATTGTCAGGAAACTTCTGATAGAGAACTTAGATTATATTTGCACAGAAACCCAAAGAGTTGAGAGACAAAGATGGATCTATGTAGCTATTTGGGAAAAGTACAATACCAAAAAAAAGCAAAGGCCCTGAGTCAGGATCTTGTCTGGCATGTTCAAAGAACAGTAAGTAATCCAGGTTTGCTATAGTAGAGTAAGAAAGGGAAGAGTAATGGGATAGGAGACAGGAAAACAGATATTTTTTAGCCAAAGAGACGGGAAGCCATTGGCAGAATTTAAGCAGAAGAGGTATGCGACTTGACTCTTTATCCACATAACAAATATTTGTTTAGTTCCTACTCATTATTGAGAATATGTCAAGGAACAAGAAACACAAAAATTCCTGTTCTCACTGAGCTTGTATTGCAGGGAAGAAGACAGTAAAGAAAAACACAGAAAAATTTAAAGAATATTATTGGTCAGAACATGGTAATTGCTATGGGAAAAACAGGAAGCAACTGAGTGCTAGGAGATGATCCGCAAAATTAATAATTAGGTCATTAGGTGCAGGCTTCACTGATCAGGTAACATTTTAGTGAAGACTGAAGAGATTATGAACAGGAACATAAAAGAATGCTAGGGAGACAGGATTTAACCAGCTAACTGGGAAGAGTAATATGTGATCTGAGAGGGCTACATTATTGTGTTCACCTTAAGCTGTTTTAAAGGCTTTGAATGAAATATGAAGCAGCAGAGGGTTTTGCTGAGAAGAGTGAAATGATCTCACATCTCCACATAGTCCCTCCTGCTGCTGTCTTGACAAAAGATTCAAGGGCAGAAGCTCATAGCCTTGTTAGCAAACTATACAGTTATTATAAGAGATGACAGTGACTTAGATGAGGTCAGAAAGAGTGGAAATTAAGAAGAGATAACAAAGACTAGTTAGAGGAGGACTGAAAATGACTATCTGTTCAATTTTAGACATGTTAAAATTGAAATACCTACTAAACATCAAAGTAGAGAAGTCTGGGAAGAAAGATGCAAATCTGGAAGTCAACAACATATTGATATTTAAATTGAGATTGGTTGACATAACCAAGTAAGGATGAAGGTAAACAGAATAATAAAAAACTAAAGACTAAGAACACCAAGGCATTGCAACATTAAAGAGCAGGAAGACTGAGGAGTCAGAATGTTAAGAAGTGGGGGAAAAAAGAGTGTGTATTATCTTGGAACACAAGTGAAGAATGTATTTCCAGGGGAGACAACGGGGTTTTTTTTCTTTTAAAGACTAGTCAAGTACAGTAATGAGGAGGGGAGAAAGGAGACAACTGTTTTAGCTGCTGCCAACAAGAAGAAATGAACAGATACATTTGTTTGTTGGATTTAAAATTATAGGGGTCACTGGTAACCATGCAACAGCAGTTTCTTTAATGAGGAGGGGCAAAAACCTGTTCAAATGGAATGGGTTTAAAAGACAATGGGTAGAGGGCCAGGCGCGGTGGCTCATGCCTGTAATCCTAGCACTCTGGGAGGCTGAAGTGGGAGGATCGCTCAAGGTCAGGAGTTGGAAACCAGCCTGAGCAAGAGCGAGACCCTGTCTCTACTAAAAATAGAAAGAAATTAATTGGACAACTAAAAATATATAGAAAAAAATTAGCCAGGCATGGTGGCACATGCCTGTAGTCCCAGCTACTTGGGAGGCTGAGGCAAGAGGATCGCTTGAGCCCAGAAGTTTGAGGTTGCTGTGAGCTAGGTTGACGCCACGGCACTCTAGCCCGGGCAACAGAGTGAGACTCTGTCTCTAAATAAATAAATAAATAAATAAATAAAAGAGAATGGGTAGAGAAAAATCTAAAAAGTAAACAGCAAGGAAAACAGAGAAATGGGGTCATAGCTAGAAGATAAAGTGGTATCAAATATAGCCATGTATCACCTGAGGACAGAGATAAGTTCCAAGAAATGTGTCTTTAAGTAATTTCGTTGTTAAACATCATAGAATGTACTTACACAAACCTTGATGGTATAGCCTACTACACACCTAGGCTGTACGGTACAGCTCCTATGCTACAAACCTGTACAGCATGTTACTGTACTGAATACTGTAGGCAACTGTAATACAACAGTAAGTATTTACTTATCTAAACATAGAAAAGGCACAATAACGATATGGTATAAAAGATAAAAAATGGTACACCTACATAGGACACTTACCATGCACGGAGCTTGCAGGACTGGCAGTTGCTCTGGGTGAGTCAGTGAGTGAGTGCTCAGTGAATGTGAAGGCCTAGAACATCACTGTACACTAGTGTTGACTTTATAAATACTGTACACTTAGGCTACCCTAAACTTATTAAAACTTTTTCTTTCTTCAATAATGAATTAACCTTAGCTTACTTTATTAACTTTTTAAGTTTTTTTAACTTTTTGACTCTTTCGTAATAACATTTAGTTTAAAACACAAACACAATCACAACAGTATAAAAATATTCTTTATGAGTTTTGTTCTACTTTAAAATTTTTTTTTTTTACTTTTTAAACGTTTTTGTTAAAAACTACAATACATATCAATCAATTTAGTGGCAAGGAAAAAAGTAAAAAAATTATTAAAAAAAAAACAACAACTAAGATACAGACACACACATTAGCCTACACCTACACAGGGTCAGGTGACAGGAATATTTCATCTCCCTTATAATCTCATGGGACCACTGTTGTTGACCCAAATGATGTTGTGTAGTGCATAACTATAGCCTTTTCTAAATGTGGAATATAATGACAGCTTTGTATCCTCAAAGGAAATAGAGCAGTGAAAAAAAAAAGGTGAAGTTTTATATATGTATCTGTATGTGTATATGGGAATATATTAATAAAATCTACTACACAGCCACCTAGTTCTAATAGAATTTACTGAATAATTTCATCCTTCATCTTCTGATGTGAAATGCTACATTTCTCATGTAATAAACGATCATACATACTTGGGTCTACTGCTAGTTTTTCTATTCTGGATCTTCAATTTTATCTATCCATGCACCACAATGTTCTAATCATTTTAAGTTTATTATCTATTTAGCCTGATTCCTAAACAATATTCTTTTGAGGAATGTCTAGCTACTTACTCTTGTTTATTTTTCCATATAACCCTTACAAGTATCTTACCTAGTGCCAAAAAAACTTTTCTTAAAATTTTGATTGTTAAATGTCTAAATACCCAAAAGAAGTGAAAGCAGTACCTGGAACAGATGTTTGTATATCTATGTTTATAGCAGCATTAGTTACAACAGCCAAAAGCTGGACCCAGCCCATATATAAACCACAGATAAACAATATGTGGTGTATGCAGCTGACCCTTGAACAACAGGGGTTTGCACTGTATGGGTCTACTTATATGGAAATTTTGTTCTGCCTCTGCCACCCGAGACAACAAGACCAACCCCCTCCTCTTCTTCTTCCACCTCGGCCTACTCAATGTAAATGAAGACGAAGACCTTGATGATGATCCCCACTTAATGAATAGTAAATATACTTTTCTTCCTTATGATTTTCTTAATAACACTGTCTTTCTCTAGCTTACTTAATTGTAAAAACATAGTATGTAATATATATAATACAAAACATGTGTTAATCAACTGTTGATGTTATTGGTAAGGCTTCTGATCAATAATAAGTTACTAGTGGTTAAGTTCTGGGGGAGTTAAAAGTTATACTCGATTTTTGACTGTATGGGGAGTCAGTACTCTGTGTTGTTGAAGGGTCAGCTATACATACAATCGAACATTATTCAGCCATAAAAGAAAATTCTGACATAAGCTACAACTACAACACGGATAAACCATGAAGAAATTATGCCTAGTGAAACAAGCCAATAACCAAAGGACAATCATTATATGTTTCCACTTATATATGAGGTAGTAGTCAAATTCATAGATAGAAAACACAATGGTGGTTGCCAGGGGCTGGCTGGGAGAAGTTAGGGGGAGTCACTATTTAATGGATACAGAAATTCAGTTAAGTTCTGGCATGAAGAGGAAGAAAAAAAAAAGAAGAAGAAAAAGAAAAGAAAGAAAGAAATTCAGTTAAGGAAGATGAAAAACTTCTGAAGATGAATGGATGGTGATGGCTACAAAATAATGTGAATGCATTTAATGCCACTGACTATACACTCAAAAAAAGATGGTCAAAATGGCAAATGTCATGCTATGTTCACTTTACCACATTAAAAAAACGTTTTCAGGTAAACTTTGGAAGAATTATCACTAGAGTGGCTTTTTTTTCCAGACGGGGTCTCGCTCTGTTGCAGTGCCATCATCATAGCTCCAGCAGCTTCAAACTTCTGGACTCAAGCCATCGCTCCTTCACCTCCTAAGTAGCTGGGACTACAGGCACATGCCAACATGCCCGGCTGATTTTTCTATTTTTTGTACAGATGCTTTCTCTCTTGCTTAGGTTGGTCTTGAACTCCTAGGCCTCAGGCAATCCCCCCACCTAAGCCTCCCAGAGTGCTAGGATTTATAGGCGTGAACTACCATGCCTGGCCCAGATGTTTTATATATTTCGAGGTTTTATTAGCAGGTGATTTTATGTTCATGGTGTTTATTTATTTTCTTGTATTATATCCTTCTTTGTCTTTTCTGTTTTTCATCTTGCATTCTCTTTTGTCAAATATTAACATTACTTTCCTGATATTTCTCATGGTTTATATATTTGCATGAGCCACTACACCTAGCCAGTGTGTCTTCTTATCCAAGAACATTTTAAGCTTTTCTGTTTGTTCAAGTCTCAGTCATGTTTTGATGCTTTCTACATGTATATCATCAGCTCTTATAGTTTATTCCTAGATATTTCATCTCTTTTATAACAGAAGTCTTTTTTCTACTGTATTTTCTAATTATATATATATGAAGTCTATTGATTTCCCATTTATTACACTAGTAGTAAATCACTTCACTAAATTCTAAGTGTTCTGACTGATTCCCTTTGGATTACAGTCTATGTATTATCATTTGCAAATAACAACCTTATTTATTTTTTTTGTTTTTATCTTTCTAATATCTTTTTTCTAATTATATTAGTATCTCAGTAACATTATTAAAAACAGTAGTAACTCATTCTATTTAGCACTATACATAGATGAACACACACATGCATATTTTTTTTTTTTTTTTGAGACAGAGTCTCACTCTGTTGCCCAGGCTAGAGTGCCATGGCATCAGCCTAGCTCACAGCAACCTCAAACTCCTGGGCTCAAGCAATTCTCCTGCCTCAGCCTCCCAAGTAGCTGGGACTACAGGCATGCGCCACCATGCCCAGCTAATTTTTTCTATATATTTTTAGTTGGCCAATTAATTTCTTTCTATTTTTAGTAGAGACGGGTCTCACTCCTGCTCAGGCTGGT